>JAOXYM010000019.1:9305515-9331966 GCA_028567055.1 Leptatherina wallacei
GCTGGCTGACATTGTCTGTGCTTGTTGTTTATGCCTCTGCAGGGTGAATACTGACACACACACACACACACACACACGCACACATAAACACACACAGGCAGATTTGAGATTAGATGAGACCATCTGGAGGGGGACAATCAGGAGACTGAACAGCACTCTTGTTTATAGCCATCTGCTGTACTGATACTGCCCTGGGGAGCGGTGCCTGAAGCGTTCTGGTCTACCTTCACACACCTCATCTTTATACCTGATGCGGTGCTGAACTTACTTAGCTTTGTCACAAGAGTGAAGACATCAGAGCTTTCTCGGGGCTTCTGAAATACTTTTATTAAAACACATAGGTCCGTAGCTTCAACATAGCAATCTTGAAATCCCCTTTTCAGCAAGTTTGGTGCTAATTTTGGAAGAAGAAGAAAAAAGAAAACACTACAAATTCAAAGAGCTTCAGGCTGATCTGGAGCGGGGTTTTTAGCTTTAAAACAGAGACTCTAACATTCTGTGGGGCTGCCTCTGTACTACAGACACTGGATGTAACAAATAAACTGTTTTTAAAAAATAAGATGATCAGCACATTTTAGAGCAAAATGTGTCCAACCACTGTCAGAAAATGTAGTTATAGGTGAAAGTCTTGGGTCTTTAGTGTGAAAAGGGCCAAACTTCCAACAGATTATTGGAAAGGAGAAAGCTGGAATCTGCTACCCGTAGAAGGGCTGCTGCAAACTTTTTGGATCAAACACATTCTGCCCATATTCATTATTTTTTACACTAAAATGATTGAATATTAACTGATATAAATAATGGCTATATTAAAGATAAGTGACTACAAAACAAAACCGCTTGCTGCTATAATAAAATATTTAGTAGAAACCAGTTACACCTTATCCAGCCCATTTCTTTCTAGGTGAAATATTTTAGTGGTGCAGACTGTCCTTGCTGTGGAATAAGCAGTCTGCTGGGATTTCTACCTTCTGTCCCATCTCCTCTTCAGGCATGGTCAACCGAGAGGTGCTGGAGCAGGTGGAGCGTGGATACCGCATGCCCTGCCCGCAGGGCTGCCCCGAGTCCCTGCACGAGATGATGAAGGTCTGCTGGAAGAAGGAGCCAGATGAAAGGCCCACCTTTGAGTACCTGCAGTCCTTCCTGGAGGACTATTTCACCTCCACAGAGCCACAGTACCAGCCTGGAGAAAACCTATAGCCAGAGGAGGCTTGTTCAAAGACATACAAGTCTATTAAAAATGGGTGTTTTCACACTTGCCACTACATGCTTCCTTTGTCCAAGCTTTTTTTTTTTTTTTTTTTTTCCCCCAAGAATCCATTCAAATTATTTTCTTTTTTGTTGTTGTTGTTTGTTATAACGTATGGTACTACACAAGTAGGCTGTGTGACTTTTAAACTCTTCATGTGGATTTAAGCAACATGTACAAAATGATTGTGGTTTTTGGGCACAAATAGTCGTTTTTAAGCTGTGATTAAACCTCCAAAAAGAAAAAAAAAACTAATTTTACAACAGCTGACCTTTCATGTTGTTTATCTTGGAAAGTTCACACTCATTTGCCTCCAAATTGTAGGCTTTGTGCTATATTAGTGAGATATGCATCAAAGTGTTTAATTATTGAGAAAAATAATATATATTTTACTAACAAAGAAAAGTTCTCAGGGGGTTGATGGTTATTATCACAGTGCATTTTGAGGTGATAATTTAAAAACAAATCCCACACAGCTTCACTTTACTTACATTTCATCAGAGGTCTTTGTGGGTGTTCCTTTTGTTAGAAAAAAAGTACATTTTTAAAATGTTCCTTGGACACTTCATTCTGGTGTGTTTATTAGAAAGACATAGATATTGGCTTCCAGCTTTATTTGAGGACTTTCCCTCCTGTTGACCATCATCAAACAAACACTCTTTGATATAGTGTACGTCTGTGTGTGTGTGTTCCTCACTGCCCATGGTTATTATAATCTTACTGTAATCATTACAGCTAACTGCTCCATGTAATGTGTCACTGGTTTGGTTTTACAACAAAGAACCAGTTGTCAAACTCATGGGCTTGTGGCTTCCTGCCAAGTCAGCATGACATGTTCCAGCCAAGCATGAAGGAGGACTTCACTGACAAAATGACTTCTTTTTTTGGAGTGAACAAAGCTATCATATAAGCTGGAAAAAAAAAACTTTCATCTGATCAAATGTGACTTCTGAACCCTCAGACTCACATGCCCATGTGATCAAAGAGACTGCAAAAGCTGTTTGTACAGCAATGGATGGCTGTTTTTTATTTTTATTATCTCTACATATTGCTGCTGTATGGACTTTTCAGGACAGCACTATAATGGGAGTTTATGTAAAGAAGGGCTTTGTATATTATAAAATTCTCATTTTATATGAGTATTGCTAAATATGGAAGCAAAACCTGCGAAATGTATTGGGCGGGGGGGGGGGGGGGGCATGGGAAGTTGTCTGTGGAATTTGTACAATAAAAACATAATTTTACACCGTGTAAAACCATATTTCTTGGTTTGATGTGCCTCTTTAAGTGTTCTATGTGAACCAATAACCGCGTGACGGGGGTGGGATCTACTTTTCCAGGTGACCACAGAGGAAACGACTAAAAACGTGAACTAATCTGTGTGCAGAGATGTCGCACAGGATTAATAATTTGACCGTGAGGGATGTGAGATTTCCAACGTCTTTGGAGCAGCACGGCTCGGATGCGATGGTAAGGTTCATTGTGCAGATTCATGTGCTGCATTCATAATAAACGGACCCGTTTTGAGGCCTCTCCGATCTCTGTCCACGCCGCAGCACACTGACCCGGATTATTCAGCCGCATATGTGGTTCTGGATACGGAAAGTGGCCTGAAAGGTTTCGGCCTCACCTTCACTTTAGGGAAAGGCACCGAAATTGGTAAGTTACACCGTGAAGCAAAGCACCTCCGATATAAACCGCGACGGTAGTTAGTTTCTCAAGACCACAGCAACGCTAACTTTGGTGATGCGTTCATGGGCTATTCAAAAATCCGAATTTTGAGAATTTTGTGAATTATGAGAACATTAACAAGATAAGCTACTTTGGGACTTGCTAAAAAGAGTCCAAACAACAAAATTGGTTGCAAGACAAACAAAAACAGACTCAATTACAGCAAAGATGAGCCAGATGCCACACAAGACATATAAAACACAAAATTATATCAAAAGGGGCAATACATCGTAATAAAATGATGTGAAGTTAGTCAAATGATTCCCTAAATGTGTCTGATATACAGAACAGCTACCAAGAAATGCAGAAAGACTAAAATTAAACAAAGAGATGAAAACTCAGAGACCCAGAATGGTACTAGAGTTGTTAAAAAAAACACAACTAAAATTAAATATAACAATGACCAAAAAGAGAAAAATAATAGAAATAGGGTGTCACATAAACAATATGAGTTTTATAACAGCCACAGTGACATTAATGCCATAAAGCGAAAAGTGGCTCAAATAGATGCAAGACCTATTTGAGATCATTTGTTCTTGCAACACATTTTATACCCAAATAAACAAATAAAAAAAGAAACTAATAAATAATTAAAACTGAATCTTTAAGTTATTTTTAAAAGACAAAGTGTCTAGTAATCTGACATGTGAAGAAAATACAGTACATAAATACAGTTAAAAAAAACAAAAAACAACTGCAGTTAATTTCTTTGTGGTTTTGTGGTTCTTTAAATTTGATAAATAGGTTATTCTATTATCTTTAAAAGATGTATTAAGTCTTTACATTTAGTAGAAAATGCATCAATGCTTTGTTAAACTTGGTCTTTTACTGCGGAAAACATGAACGGCGTTCATCTCTTACACAACCTAAACAAAAGCAGCTATGATCCAAAATGATTCCAACTATATTATTATATAAGAGCTGTTCAATAATAAGTATGGCAAACCAAGGTGTCCGAGAAGATCACATGTTTCAGTTTGTCCTCAAATTATCCAATTTTTTTTCCTTTGTTGGTATGCAAACCCTATGTCTCCATCTTGTGGTGAGTCTATTGTACTATTCAGGAGATTTTTTCCACAGTCTGCACGCTCAGTTGGCAGTTTAACGTGGACACCTGCATAAACTAAATTAGTCTTATAAAGCAGTCCTGAATGAAATCCTTCATTCATTACTTTAGTAGCATTCAGGGTTGTGTTGCTTTGTCTTCTTTGTTTGCTTTGCTGTTGCCGAGTGTTACTGCTCTATAAAGATGGATGTTTCTATTATTTGGTCTTATATTGCAAAGGGCCATCAAACAAAACCTCTTTCAAATGAGTTTTTATAAATTTATCTGTCTGTTTGTAAGCCTCCTTGTTAAAGTTTTTTTTTTTTTTTGTTATTTATTGGAAACCTGCAGTGGTGTCTGCTGTCCAGGCCCTGGCAGGACTGGTTGTCGGGAGGTCTTTGCAGGAGATAGTGAGCAACTTCCGTGGATTTTACCGCCTGCTGACCAGTGATGGCCAGATGAGATGGGTAAGAGCGGGTACTCGGCCTATAATAAGTACATATACTGTCACTTATAAAACTGAACTACGGATGGACTCGTAGAATGAGAGCAATTAACCTTCAGCCTTTGTAGCTTATGATTAATTTTAATAAACTACATTTATTTTGGCATTTGAATTATAACGTTCATACTTTTTCCTCTTTTTTTAATAAAAACTCAACTTTTTTTTTAACATAAATGTGCTTTCTTTCAATTTAATGAACATGTTAATAGTGAAATTATAGGTCTGTCATGGATCAAAGTCCTCTTGTAAGAGTCTCTTTCTTTTCTGTTTTCATTTCCTGACTGCACTGCATTTGCCTCCAGAACTTTCTGATATTTACTGGAATTATACGCAATGATTAATGTTGCTACCACAAAACTCCCAAAGAGGGAATTTCCATCCTTCTGATTAACAGCTCGAGGTGGAAATGACTGCTGAATGTCTTCTTTGTTTGTTGCAGATATTTTCTTCTCGTCACTTTAAAAATAAACACAATGTATTTGCTGGGGGGTTTCTGTAGCTGTATCTGGCTTCTGCCTTTTGTAATACATTAGAAAATGTATGATTTATGATATTTCCTCAGATTCATAAGTAAATGCAACTTGAATCATGTTTGTTCACAGATTCTTCTGAATCTAGAAGAGATTTAAATGGGAAATTATTTAAAAAGCTTGGATTGAGGCGTTTTGAGTACTGTAAGGTTTCTGTAAAGCCTACTAAACATAATCAGCTATAATAAAAGCAAAAAATTAACATTTTTTCATTTCTCCTATGCTATTTTAAAACGTTGAATCTATTTAAGGAATGCCCGCGTTGGTTTCTTAAAGAGGCTTATATATTACTGACATCCAGTGGTCAAGTTAGAGATAGAAACAGTGTTGAACGCATCCAAATCCCCCGTACAATATACCAGATATTCCTGAATTTCTCAATTATCTTCTTACAAAATTTTCTTCTCTCTTAGCTTTTTTCATCTTGTTTTTTTTTTTTATTCAGACAACTATTTCTTCTAATTTACAGTCACTAGTAATGAGGTCTATCCCACCACTACAATACACTGCGTCATTTATTCATTTTAAAATGGTTCAAGAAAATATTCCTGGTTCGAATGTCTTTTTTGCATCTTTTCCTTCTTAGTAAAAGGAAACCGGACTCTTGACTGTTGTGCAATAATTGTAACCATCCGATTTCTTGAAGCACACATGGAGCAGTCAGTGGTATAATATACACTGCTCAAAAAAACGAAGGGAACATATAATCACAAACGTGTAACTCAAATCCAGTCCTACTTCTGGGATATCAACACTGTTTTTGAATCAATTACACCTGCTGTTGTACTAGTGGAACAAACAGCAGGTGGAAATGAGGCAATTAGCAAAACAACCTCTATAAACTAATGGTCTCTCAGGTGGGGGCTGCAGACCATTTACCTGTCTTTATCCTGTCTGCATGATTTTTGATCACATTTGCATTTTGCCAGTGCCCTCACCACTAGAGATAACATGAGGCGGTGTCTGCAACCCACAGAAGTTGCTCAGGGTAGTGCAGCTCATCCAGGATGGCACATCAATGTGCGCTATGGCAAGAAGGTTCACTGAGTCTCCCAGCACAGTGTCGAGAACATGGATAGACAGGCCATTATACCAGAAGATGTGGAGGGGGGCCGTAGGAGGACAACAACCCAGCAGCAGGACCGCTATCTGCTCCAATGTGCAGAGGAACAGGAGGAGCAATGCCAGAGTCCTACAAAATGACCAGCAGCAGGCCACTACTGTTTCTGCTCAAACTGCCAGAAACAGATTCCATGAGGGTGGTCTGTGCTCACAGCCCAACACTGTGCAGCTTGATAGGCATTTGCCAGAGAGCACCAGGATTGGCAGATTTGTTATTGGTGCCCTGTGCTCTTCTCAGATGAGAGCAGGTTCACACTGAGCACAAGTGACAGACATGAGAGAGTCTGGAGATGCCGTGGAGAACATTCTGCTGCCTGCAACATCCTCCAGTATACCAGTTTGACAATGGGTAAGTGATGATCTGGAGAGGCAAATCTTTGGAGGGCCGAATAGACCTCCATGTGCTAGCCAGAGGTAGCCTGACTGCCATTAGGTACCGGGATAAGATCCTCAGACCCGTTGTCAGACCATAAACCGCTGCAGTGGGACCTGGGTTCCTTCTGATGCAGGACAATGCTCGGCCTCATGTGGCTGGAGTGTGTCAGCAGTTCCTGCATGATGAAGGCAGTGATCCTATGGACTGGCCTGCCCGTTCACCAAATCTGAATCCAGTCCAGCACCTCTGGAACATCATGTCTCATTCCATCCACCGCCGCCATGTCACACCACAGACTGTCCAGGGGTGACTGATGGGAGGAGATCCCTCAAGAGAACATCCGCCATCCCATCAGGAGCATGCCCAGACGTTGTAGGGAATGCATAGGGAGGCCACACACTCTACTGAACCTCATTTTGAATCGTTTTGAGGAATTTCCTCAGCAGTTTGGTCAGCCTGTGATCTGATCTTTCCACTTTTGAGAGTGATTCTGAACCCACACCTCCCATCGGTTAATGATGTCCATTGATCATTCTAATGTTATTTGCTCTCAACACATTCCACTTATGAATAAGATTTTCAACTGGAATATTTCATCAAGATCTAAAATGTGTTGCTTTTGTCCCTCTGCAACTAATGCTTCTTTAGAGCAGTAAAATGCTTAACTGATGCACCCCAAAAATGCAAGTACACTTCAGCAAATGAATGAATGGGGGTGGGGGGGGACTTGCAACTACCAATATTTTTAATCAATCTTTGATCAAACCAACACTTCTTCCTCCATGTTTTTCCTCTTCATTTCCCTCTGAGTAGTAGTCTTTTACTTATGTGCTGTGGCAGTAATGAAGCTGTTCTCACTTGACGCGTTAATGGACATAGATGGATCATTCTGCAGTAAAAAAAAGAAAAGGAAAAAAAAGATCAGATATTAACATTGTGTTTGTCATTATTTTGCTGTTTTTATATTGTCACATGCATTATTTTTAACTCTGTCTTGTCTGACACAGTTGGGCCCAGAGAAAGGAGTGATCCAACTGGCTACTGCCGCCATCCTGAATGCTGTGTGGGACCTATGGGCGCGAGCTGAGGGCAAGGTGTGTCCCACATTTAAAGCATTGCTGGTAAATTGTAACTTCTTTCCCAAGTGCAATAACTCACAAGTTGTTGTTTTCCTGTAGCCGCTGTGGAAGCTGCTCGTCGACATGGTGAGTCATTGATAAACTACTTCATCGATTTATGTCCAGGATGAGATGACGAGGGAATATCTTGTCTTGTGCGTCAATCAATTCAGGATCCAAAGCAGATTGTCTCATGCATTGACTTCAGATACATCACCGATGTGCTCACAGAGGAGGAAGCTCTGGGTGAGACTGGTTCATGGTGTACATGATATGTCTGGCACAGTTTGAGAATAAGAAAAAGAAAGAGAAAATTCCTTAATGTAGTTTGTGTCAAACCAGCCGTCTCTACTTGTCTTCTTTATTCAGACATACTTGTGAAAGCTCAGGAGGGCAAGCAGCAGAGAGGTAAGCACACTGATGAGACTTTCATTACACCACTGAATTAAAGTCTCTTTAAAAGCTGACTCAAGTGCTTTTAACAGGCCCTCATTTTTTCTTTGTAAGCTCACTTCTCCTCAAGTATTTTATTACCCATTTGAACTGTTTCTCTCTCACCTGCCAGAGGATCAGATGCTGAACGAGGGTTATCCTGCATACACCACCTCCTGTGCTTGGCTCGGATACTCAGACCAGCAGCTCAAACAGGTCTCTGCACTATAAAGCACCCCATCTATACCGTTTCCGTTTCAATAAATGCATTAATGGCAGCTTGATGTTTTCTCAAGCTTTGTACAGATGCACTTAGAAGTGGTTGGACCAAGTTCAAGGTGAAGGTCGGCGCAGATCTGCAGGACGACCTGCGCAGATGTCGTCTCATCAGGCAAATTATTGGACCCAATAACACTTTGGTAAGATAGATTCTGCAGGTTGATTCTTGTATTGAAGTTGAAGAATATTGCTGACGTGTTTTTTGTGTCAGATGATTGATGCCAACCAGAGATGGGATGTAGGCGAGGCCATCAGCTGGGTGTCTGCACTGGCTGAAGTAAAACCTCTTTGGATTGAGGAGCCCACCTCTCCAGACGACATCCTGGGTCACGCTGCTATTTCTAAGGTGAGACAGAAGTTAGGTTTGGTTTTTTTATGAAGTTGTTCATGTGTTTAGATCAAATTGAGACTTGATTATCACACTCTGTGGAACCAGATGAACAGAGAAATAAGTCAGGAAGCTAAATGAAAAGCCATCTTAGAGTTCTTAGTGTCTTTTTGATCATGACTTTCATATCTTAATAGTTATTTTTCATTTTTTTGTGATGTCCTTTGTTTTTAATTTGTGTGTCTGGTTTTGTATCTTTGTTTTTTTTCTGTTTTGCATTTCCGGATTTAATAAGCATCTTTTTGAAGCTGCTTTTGTCTCTGGTTGTCTTTGTGGCTGAAGGACATCTGTTGTCTTCTCTGAAGTTATTTAGTGTCACTGGTTTTTTCCTCTGTATTTGGCGTCTCTTAAAATTGTATGGCTTTTGAGTTGCCGTGTGTCTTCTGGTATTCATGTTGTGTTTCTGTGGTTGATTTTTTTTGTGTTCATGCAAACATTTGCGTTCATTTCCAGCAATAATTATTACAGTCACACCGAGTACAGTGCCTTAAGTCTCTTCATCCAAGAATCAGAAGATGTATGGATTTCTTGTTGCAGGCTTTGGCTCCACTCGGGATTGGTGTGGCAACAGGGGAGCAGGTCAGAGCTCCAATTTCTTCCCACACAAACACTGATTAAACTAGATCCATTAAAGTATCTTTCTGTGGGTCATTGTCAAGACTTTTCTTTCCAGTGTCACAACAGGGTGATGTTTAAGCAGTTCCTTCAGGCTTCTGCGCTCCAGTTTGTCCAAATAGACAGCTGTCGGCTGGGTAGCGTCAACGAGAACCTGGCGGTGCTGCTGATGGCTCACAAGTTCCGAGGTAAATATCACAGAAATGAGCACAGAAAGCTTTAATTTGCTTCCAAGAATTTTTGATTGAGTTTTTTTTTAAGGCTATGGTCTTCAACTTTTGATCAACTAATGAACAGCCTGTTTGAGTTTAAATGCAGTTCATATGGCCTTTTTCTGTCTCTTGCTCCTATTTCTTCTTTTTTTAATTTTGGCGCTCTACTTGCAACTTAATTACAATCCATCAGTATAAATACTTGTACTTTTTTTCCTGGTCTTGAGATTTTGTTCAGAAGTGTATATGGTTTGTTTTAATGTATATATGATGTTTCTCTTTTATAAAGAGTTTGATGAGCCTCACAGTGTAAGATATAGTGGTTACATGTTTTTTTTTAACCTTTGAATTAATTAAAAAAGAAAAATCTTTGATTTCCTATGCAGTAAATTAAGAATAAAAGCTAACTTTTGTCACTCAGCCTTTTCATCTTTTGTGCTTCTGAAGTTGTTCAAGGCAGAGTACAGAAAAATGAAGAATTTGCTTGAGGGAAATTGGAAAAATAGCTAAAGAAAAATAGAGCAAGTTTTACCCAGATCAGTTGGTCAAATAGTAAGTATAAATCTTTGGTGTCCATTTAAGCAAACTGATATTAAATGTCGTATTTCCGTTTTCAGTTACGGTTGAAAAGCTTTTTGGGTATGACTGTTTTAGTGCCCGTGTGTCCTCATGCTGGAGGAGTCGGTCTGTGTGAGCTCGTCCAGCATCTCATTCTGTTCGACTACATCTGTGTGTCAGCGGATCTCAGCAACCGGTGAGAGACGGGTTTAATTTCGTTGCAAATTCAGGTCATTTTACAGATTAAGGTAAAACACTAACATGATCCCCACCCTTTCAGTATGTGTGAATATGTTGACCACCTTCATGAACACTTTACTAGTCCTGTTGTGATCAAGAACACACACTACATGGCCCCCAAGGTAGGGAAATTATACCTTCCTAAAACAAAAGTTAACATTTAAATGAAAATGGTTGTATTACTGTCTGCTTTATCTGAGCTCACTGCTTTTAGGATGCAGGATATTCTTGTGAAATGCTTGAGTCATCAGTGGAGAGACATCGGTACCCTGAAGGAGACGTGTGGGAGCTCCATATGAAGAAATGAGGATCTGAACATATTTTACATGATATCACGCTGATGTTAAGTTAAAATGATTTCCTTCTAATCTGCAACACTGTAATCCCATCTAAACTGTTCTATTCAGATTCTATTAAACATTTTTATATTACATAAATCACTATGTGAAAATTCAACTTCTGATTGTTTCTTTCTGAGAGTCTTGAATTTATTGCAACAATAGGTTGTAATTCTAATTGTCAGTTGTAAGTCGCTTTTGATAAAATCGTCTGCTCAATGACTAGAATAGAAACATTTTACCTGTAATTTTAATGTAAAATGCAAGTTGAAATTAAAAGGTTACATTGTTATTTACAAAACTGTAACATTAAAGAAAATATATTTAAATACCAGGAAAACCTCAAAGATCTTACTTTCACACAACAAATAAAGATAAATAAAATAAAAAAAACTTTACACTCAAGTTAGGCAAATCACAAAACATCCCTTTTTGTGACTAACAAACTGAACTTCATATATGCAACTGAAGCAGAAACAACCTGCCAGCAGAGAATGAGCTGGGATTATTCAGAATCTTGTAATCTGAGGTTTCACACGGCCATCTTCATCTTGATGCCGGGATGTGGGTCGTAGCTGTCGATCACAAAGTCATCTGCACGGAAGTCATCAATATTTTCCACTTTTCTGTTGATCTTGAGTTTGGGGAAGGGGCGGATCTCCCTCGTAAGCTGCACATTTAAAGATACAAGACCTGGTTTGAGTTTTGAAATCAGAGATTATCTTCTAAAGAATGTGTATATTTAACCCACCTGCTCTTTTAGAGGTTCAATATGGTTGATGTAGACATGTGCATCTCCCAAGGTGTGAACAAAGTCCCCAGGCTGAAGAACCAAAGCATAAAAAAAAGAAGACACGGGTCATGTGATGTAATGGAGAAAATAAATAACAAATTAAGTGGCCATACCTTCAATCCTGTAACATGTGCTATCATGTAGGTGAGAAGAGCATAGCTGGCGATGTTGAAAGGCACCCCCAGGCCCATATCAGCCGAGCGCTGGTAAAGTTGACAGGACAGCTCGCCGTTGCACACGTAGAACTGACAGAGGGCGTGGCAGGGGGGCAGAGCCATCTGGGGAAGGTCTGCAATAACACACATTATAATCATTCCCCAAAATCAGAATTCAAGGAAACATTGTGGTGGTTAAAAAGGAAATGTTAAATTGACTCACCTTTGGGATTCCACGCACACATGATGATCCGCCGGTCCTCAGGATTCTTCTTGATGGTGTCAATGATATTCTGCAGCTGGTCAGTACCTTGTCCTGTGTAGTCTGTTCAAACAATCGTGAAATCAGTAACTTTGGACACACCATAACCAGGTGCCAACAACAAAAGGTTCAGTCCTAGAAGAGATCTAGATTACGCTGGAACACACTGTACCTGTATGCATGTCTTTGTATTCGGCACCAAAGTGCCTCCACTGGAAACCATAGACGGGTCCAAGGTCACCCTCCTCTCTATCTGTGAAACCGAGGTTGTCCAGGAAAGCGCGGGACCCGTTGGCATCCCATATCTTCACACCCTTCTCTGACAGCTCTTTAGCATTTGTTGATCCCTGTGACAACAACAAAAGAAAAGTTACTCTGTAATTCATGTGCATAGCCAGGCTTCACTTGAGAAGAGAAGAGAGAAAAAAGGGTGTGTTTATGTGTAAGCTTCACCTTGATGAACCACAGCAGTTCTTCAAGGATCCCTTTCCAGAATACTTTCTTTGTTGTCAGCAAGGGAAACTGGTCTACAGATGTAAAAAGGTTACAAACAGGTTATTTGACTTAACATGTCTGTACAACATATAGTGGCAAAATAAATTGTTTCTGTACAAACTGTTGCTGCAAAGTCCTAAAAGTACAATTCAGCACTATTGTATAAAAAAGCTCAAATAAAAATATGTTATGAACACCTTTTTCTTCCAAGAATCGTCAAACTTTCTTAGTTGTAACTTTCCTTCCCGATCTACAAATGCAGTAAACATTTCAGAGTACTTTTACATTACATTTTGGGGCTCATACCCTGGTGTGTAAACTCTTAACTTCCCCAGTTGTCCTTTTCAGATTTCTTTTTTATGTGACACAAAAGTTTTGTGTCACATAAAAAAGAAATCTAAAAAGTATTTAAGTACATGACACAATAAACGTATGTGAGATATTTCCCCAGTTGTCACTTTCAGGTATTATACACAGATCGTGTATAGATTAAGATGTTCTCTTTACCTCGCAGATTGTATCTGACTTGGGCACCAAACACAGATTTTACTCCTGTCCCGGTTCGGTCTCCTTTCTCTTGGCCGTTCTGTAAGATGTACTCGATCAGTTTAATATATCCACGCTCATTGCACAAAAAACCAAACTCGTTCTCCGCCGACTTCTTTTCCGTCTCACAGGCAGAATTTGTCTGATGTTTTTGTACGTCTACTTCCGAATTGGCAGGCATTGTCACGTTAAGACGGTTTCTGCACGTCTCCGCGCTAAAACTCTGCAGTGTTGGTTTATATTTTCGCGCTTTCAAGCTAGCCCCCCCTCTTCTTGGTATTTATTGGTTGGTCCTCGGTAAGGGGTGTTTTCGACAAGGGGGTCATCAGACTAACCCTATGAGCTACCAGAGCGAGACCTACCGATCTACTTTGCAGCTAACTGAAGTCAAATCTCCGCCCTCGAAGCTCGCCGCTTGGCTTGTTGCAGACTCACTCCCTTGGCGGGAAATTTTGAATGCAGGCATTTTATTTGGAGGGAAAGATCGTTTTTGCTAACCACCTAAAAATAAGAAAAGAAAAAAGAAAACACGAGAAGAAGTGAAAGACCGTTAGTCATTTTATGGTAAACATCGTAGGTTCTTCATATGAGCAAACGAGGACAAGCACCCAAGGCGCATGAAGGAAAGAAAAATGTAGGCTGTAGTTTGCCCCAGCCTGTTTAGGAGACTGGGCAGCATCCCTACGCCAGCTTCCTGCTGCTGAAAAAGTCTTAAATGTAAATAGAGGTTGTGTGTTTTGAAAAATGTTGTCTGTCAGTCAGTAACTATTCTGTCATAGACAACGTATTTCCCACTTTGAAATAACCGGAGAAGAAAATTCATATGTCCCAGCTTCCCTTCAGCTGTTAAACGCACCGTGTGCGCACGACGCTTTTTTGAGACTCCGGAAGCGAGTCTCTCAAAACCCCTTAATCACAATGCATACATAAATTTATTTTAATTGTTTTATAGTCTATGATATATAAACATAAATCTATGCAATGTAAAGACACAATTGCAAGACATTTTAACATAATAAACTTGATTGGATAAGTATTTTGAATATCTTTAATTGATATAATTCTTAATCAAAATAAGCATTCTTCCTATCCTATGTAAAATTAATATTTAAGATATCTTGAATATTCTTACTAGGAAAAATGACTTCACTTTCTTCATTAATATGTATTGCATTTTACTTTACTTTCCCTATGGCACTCCTAACTAAAACCATTCTGGATGTCTAAAAAATAATTCTTAATAGGATCAACTCTTATATCAAAAACTCAATAATCCAGTTGCTCCGAGTCATTATTTTCATTTGAGATATTAAAAATTAAGAAAACACACTAAATATTTACAATATAATTTTTCACATCCAAAATATATTTTTACTAGTAAAAATGTAATTACTGATATCAAATACTGATAATATGACTAGTTAAAATGAAATACCCTTAAAATAATGGATTCGCATAAACATTGATGGAGATTGAGTTTCTCATGTACACACAGAACCAGTCAAAAGTTTGGACACACTTTCCCATTAACGACAATGGGGAAATGTGTGGTAGTGTGTGTCGTTCTTTTGAATCTGGTTATGTGAGCCATTTCTTGTGGAGAATGCTGATGATGAGTTGTGCCCTCATATAGAAAACTAAATGAATAAATTAAGTCAAATTTTAAAACATAATTTTATTGCGGAAACATTTCAAACTCTAAGGATGGATTGACACAAAGAACATAAGCTTCCCTTATAAAGGTTTATAGGTCTATGCAGTGCATTTTCAAGTTTTACAAGCTTAAAATTGTGCAAGAAAATCGGACTGTACTGAAGACTTCCACCAACTGATGAGGAACTTGACTGGATGAAGGGATGTTCACCTCATTCCTGCATAGAAAAGACCAATAATGAGCTTTTAGATTCCACTTCAAAGTAGTTCAACAACTGGTTCACTAGACTAAGATATCTATAAAGTTATACAGTCTTAGAGCCTTTGCATTGTATCATTAATAAGATTACAGGGCTGAGATGTTAAGAATGATTCTATTGATTGAATCTAAAGGTAAAACTCTGCCAGGTAATGCTATGGTTTAATCATGAATAGTGGAATCAATACCTCTTATCTGTTGTTTATACAGCGTCAGCGCTTCTTGAGCGACATACTGAATGAAAGCAGGATCGTCCACTACCAAATCTGCTGGGACCGATACAGTTATAGGGGCCGAGCCCAATATAGAGACAACTATTCTGTGGTCCCCTATAAGTTTGTGATTCTTCATTTGTTGCTGCAGATTCTCCTTAAAAAAAATGAGACAAATGGTCAGGTCATTGCTGCAACACAGAACGTAGAGGATAATATGGATAATGATACTAAAATAAACTCTTCAAATAAGAATGGGTAATGTGTATTTATGTTTTAGTAATTACATGAATGTAATGTTGAGACTCAAAACATTTTTTTTGTGGCATCAGCATTCATGAACCCACATGAAAGCCAGGAAGAAGTCAAATTTGCCATTAATACAAACATACTGTGATCACATTGAAGATATCATTTGGCTCCGTGGTGATGTCGGACAGATGGCTGACCCAGCCATACTTGTCCTGCACATCGCTGAGCCATCTCCGAGTGTCCGCTGTGTGTCTCTGGACCAGCTGCAGTCTCTGTTCGTACTGCTGACTGGAAGCATTGAGCAGTGTGTGCATCTCATCCATCTCAGACTGTAACTGCTGCACATGGGGACACTCTGTAAACAGAGAGTGTGCACCAACACAGATGTGAAGAGAGAGAGCAAGGATGGAAAAACTATACAATTACATCAGAGCATTTTTTATTTTAGAAGCTTCTAGCACTGGTTTGTAGATAATTCCTGCCAATCTTCCATTGCTTAAGCTCTTTTAAATTTGTAGGAGGCCTTTGAACAAAAGCAGAACTCAGCTCTAACCAAATGTTTTCAGTGGGAATTACACTGGAACCAATTTTCCATCAGTTTGGAAAAAAACTTTTTTTCCTCTGCATATATCCTCTTGTGCTGTTGGATTTTTTTAGTTCATGTTTCTGCTCAAATACCCAAGATCATCACCTTAAACCTAATTTTATGACGTTGGACAATAAATGTCTCTTTAAAATGTCTTGTAAATTAGATTCTATAATTCTTTTTATACATTTAATGGATCCAGCACCAGGGGCAACAAAGCAGCCATAGCATGATAGAATAACTCTACATTGGATTCTTGTGGCCATGGAAGATGATCCAAGAGAGTATAATTTATAAAAAAATATCTATTTGGCTGATCTCTGAAGATATAAATTTCATATGTACATTTCATGTATTTCTGACCAGCACTGTGTTGAAGGTCAGTTTATACCATCAGTCAACAAAAAAAGACTTTGTTGCTTTTTCTGAGCTTAATTTTTGTATGTTGTCTTATTTTTATTTATTTATTTTGTACGTTTTGACTGTTAATTCTGTAAAACAGGCAATCTGGCAATGTCTACATCTGCTTTTGAAAAAACAATTTCTCAACTTTTTCATATGTTCTTCACTTAAAAATTCAGTCTAAACTATACCCTGAAAAAAATAATGAGAATGATTTATTCATGATGAATGTGGCATTGAGTTAAGGTGAATCAATGCCATATTGAAATATAAAAACATCTTTTTTAGTCAAAATCAGTTTAGCACAGTCATATGTTGGATTTTCGGATAGGAAGCTTTATTCTATATCCTTAAGTTTAAAAAGAAAACCAAACTCCAGTTTTATTAGTTTTTTCCCCAACTTGTAGTTTAAAACAAACAGGCTTTTAAAACCTGCACTTAAAGAAAGAAAAAATAGGATTTACCTTTTATTACTAAATCTTTGCATGTCTCACACACATCTTGGAGCTGCCAACACTCGGATGTTTGTCTGCGGAGGCGTCTGCACAGATATCCGCTGTGAGGCTGTCCATAGGCAGAGAGTGGGCTTGCATCTTTGTACATTAACACAACATAACATTACTCTGAAGCACATAAAGTAAGTAAAAACATTACCTTTAGTGTGCAGCCTAACGTATCACATACCTGTGCTTGATTGCTGAAAATTCTCCTCTGCTTCTTGAATCTCTCCAAACACATCTGCCACCGTGAAGCTGAATTCCTCCAGCACATCCTTCCCAAAGTCATAAGCTGAATGAAAGATGTGACCAAAACCCAGAGTCTTAAATAATCCATCTTTCCATCCATCCTGCATGGCTGACTGAGAGCTTGGCTGGAGCTCTGAGGTGAAAAACGGGAGAAAGGAGGGACCATACACCTGTTGCATCCTTTTGGCTACAATGTTGCTGTGGTTGTACAAGAGGCTGATGTTTGACAGCAGCTGGCTGAACGACGCTTCAGCCTGCATCAGCTCCAGATGTGTTTTATCCTCTGCAACCTGGTTCTCAGCTGAGGTGGTTTTATCTGAATTCTGGTTTTGGTTGAAAACATGCTCCATGGCGTCCAACTGGGTGGCCATTTTCCTGAAAAACTCTTCTACCTGCAGGGAGAGAGAGTCATAAATGTATGCCTACACCTGTTAGACAAGACAGTCCTACTCTCTGAACTCTTAGTTTTTATAAAAAGCTGAGATACTATAAAGTCAAACCTTGATTGAGAAAGAGGAAAAGCCACGGCGGCATGTAGACGTATAGAAGGCCTTACAAGTATCTTCCAGACAAGGACGACACTCTCTAAAGGAAGATCTAGTTATATCTTGACACTGCTGCTCTGCCTCCTCGAGTTTCTGCTCTGTTTCTTCGGTCAGCTGCATCACCCCCTGAAGAAACCCCAAACAGGAAACCTCATCTCAGAAACATTTTCTTTTAATGAGCCAGAGCTCTAGCACACAGCCCTGCTTCTCCTTCTGAAATGACCAGAAAATATACAAATCATTTATCCTGACTGCTGTAGAGCTACACCAGCTGTACTCCCATGTTCATGATTCTCGGTCTGCTTTGAGGTTTTCTCTGTGGCTTTGACTTTAAGTGGCAGGGAATGAATGTGGTTTGTTTCAGAATAACTCTCAAAGACTGGCATGAAACTACAATAGTCATGTTGTGTGAAAAGTTTCCGTGTTTAGATACACACAGATATCTTTACTAATCTTACATCACAAACAATTACTGCACGTACATCTGCAGCCGACACAGAATTTGAGAAACACAGTTTACCCTTTTCTTGTCGCTGCTGTGCCGCAAAGCATCCATCAGGTGTTTGTGCTTCTCTTCTCTCGTCTCCATTATTTCCTTCATCTGCTTCACTCCTAGCATAGTCTGCTTTATTTCCTCATCAACATACTGCTCCCCGGCTGCAGACAGGTCTACACACAGCAATAAAACATGTTATGCTCAAGTTCTTTAGCAGATCTCTCCAGATGTCGTTTGCTGTTGGTGAAGGCCTTACTTTTCAGCGTGTCTTCGCTCAGCGGAGAGTCGGCGGCACACAGAACAACTGCAGTGATGCACAGAATTTGAATTATAAGTCGTCTCATCTTGTGTTCTGGAAAAAGAGGGAATTTCTTATTTCATGTAATGGGGCTGTGTGAATTCACATCAAAACAGATAAGATGCAGAAAGCTGCCACAAGGTGGAGTCTTTTCTCAAACTTTAACCTTGGAGGCCTAGTATGAAAAAAAAGTTAATTCAGTAGCATCTTTAAAATATCACATGGATATCAAGCTAAGGAGCAAAACAGATCCAGTTTGACTAATATAACAATTAATTAGTCTTTGTAGAATTGAAATGACATATTACATACAATGATAACTTATTGTCATTGCAGCTTGATTATACATCATTGTACGGTCATTTGAAAAAGAAAGTACATCCTCTTTTTAATTCTGATGTTCAACATTTAAGGGCATAAACAAATGAAAAATGTAATCTGATACTTATCATGTTTTAAAATGAGTTAATACAACCTCAGATGAACAACAACGCATATCATATGCAATGACTCTACAGGCCTCAGCTTATTCCATGCTTAAGTTTATGACAGTACAGTTAGTAAAGGACTGAACAAGTATTGTTTGTCTGGTATGCTTGCAGGAGAAAAACCCTCTTCTTTAACAACTTGAATAAACCACAAAATTTCGAGATCAATATCTTTTGCACAAGCCAAATATAGCATATCAGCACAAACCCCTACTAACTGTTAAGCACAGTGGTGGAGGGCTGATTATTTTAGCCCGTTTTGCAGCCATAGAACCCAGCACCTTCCACTCACTGAACCAGCCTTGAACTTTTCTGTAAAGTATTCCTGAGTCAGATCTGAGTTCATCTGTCTGACGGCTAAAGCTTGGCTGAAATGGGGTCAATAGCCCCAAACAAAGCAGCAACTCTAGAGCAAAATGGCTAAAAAAGGAGAAAATAATTAAGGTGTTGCAGTAGTCCAGCTGAAGTCCAGACCTCAACCTGATTGAAATTGGGTGGCAGGACCACAAGAGAGATGTGTTTGACTTAATGCCAGCATTGTAAAGAGTGTTCCCAAAATTCATCCACAATAATGAGACAGACTCATTATATCAAACAAAAATAAATACTTGAATTTACTGCTGTTAAAGGGGGCTCTACAGATTGTATCCTGTGATGTGTTTACCTTTTAACTTAGGAGAAGTAGGAGAAAAATGCATCAGTGCAAATTATTTTCATAAATTTTCACTAACTGAACAAAATATAATCTCCAATGCATAACAGCATTTCTAAAATAAAACTGGCTTGAAATGAAATGTTCTTATGATGCCTCCTTATGAGAAAAAAGCTGATGCTTCCTATGATAGAACTCAAACAAGCCTGTGTTACTTACACACTGACTGCTGTGTAACTGACTGAGTCTACAAAAAACACAAATCAAATAAATTTAGAGCAAGAATTTACCTTAAGAATGATGTAAACATCAGACTCTGGAAAAAAAAAAGCAGCAGGTTGTCCAGTTGGAGGGATGAGAACTGGAAACTCTGCTTCCTCAAGAGGACTGTTCTATTTTAATGGATCAACTCAGCAGCACTGATCCTCTTATTGTATTTGCATTATGGGTTATTGAGCATTATGCCTGCAGCATACCTCCAAATCAGCTTAAGGCACAGTTAGCATTCCATGCCAGTTGTTTTCAGGTCTATCTCCCACACTTAACTGTGTCTAACAGACTCCAGAGCCCTCCTCAGGTAAAACTTTATGCTCTAATCTCCACCAGACTGACAGTAAGCTCCAGCCCCCTGCAGGGACCCAGCACATACTGGCCTAGTCTCAGTCAACAGCTAAGCTCTGCTTTCCAGGCCACAGCAGGAGCAATGTATCCACACGTGTTCTTTCTGGACAAAAACAGATTACCTTTAAAGACAGAATCCAGTTGTTTTTAAGATTTTTGCCTTTACCACAAATCTATACCATCTTTATGCACAGTTTTTGTCATCTGGGTTGTGTTTTTATTTTTGCTCTGCAGGCAGCTACTGGTTAGAATTTACTCCATGATATAATAATTTGCTTACATATGGGGTTCTGTAATCCACGACAGGGAATGAGCTTGAATTGATCAATGTAACATTGTACAGTGATCAGCCCCAGCATTAAAACTGCATGCCTCATATTGTGCAAGAATGATTTCTGCTACCAAAAAAGAAAAAACTCTGACATATCAAGGTGTGGACTCCATAAGACCTCTGAAATCTGTGGAATCAGGTACCAAGACTTTAGCAGATGATCCTTTTAATCCTGTCAGGTGAAGGTAGAGCCTTTAAGGGTCAAACTTGTTTTTCAAGCACATCGCACAGATGCTCAGTTGGATTGAGATCTGGTGAGTCTGGATGTCGGGTCAACACATAAAAAACTCTGTCATTTCCCTAAAAAACCTTCCTAAACATTTAGCCATGCAGCAAGTTGTTCTGCTGAAACAGATCACTGCTATCAGGAATTCATATTGGCATGATCTTCATACATCTCTTCCCAAGTAAACACTCATTCAGCTCACAGACAATATGAAAGGCATGACCTGTCAGACCACCTTTTACAGCTGCTCCCTGATGCGGCTCAGATGCTGATTGTGCACTTTACATGACAGACAGACCGATCTGCTCAGCTTCTGTGGAACAGAATCCTACGTACCACCTCTCCTTTCAATGAGCAACATTTAGCCTTGATCTTGTGGCTTGTTAATTGGTGTTCCTTTTGTACCACTGCATACTGACAACGCCTCACACTAACTGTTTTGCAGATGCTTTGACCCAGTCCATAGCTATCTTTCAAATCTTGGAAATTAAGCTTCAACTTTAGACTGCAAACTAACTAAAATAAGAAAAAAAAACTTGTTTCCTATTCTCTGACCACCAGCCATACTCTTCTTCTATCTACCAAATTGTGTGCATAGTTGTTATCATGATATCCCAACATGGCAGCAGCATGGTTAAAGTAAAAGTCCTGTGTTTTTTCTGAACCTTGTGTTCATGTGAACCCACTGCTGAAAGCCTTGACCCGTCAAATGAGGTCCCATCCCCTGAATGAGCACCAGTGGGAGCCTGGCTGTAAGATACCCAACCCTCAGCTGCTTTTTATCGGCTCACCTCGATCTCTGAGCCCTAATACCAGCCTGCCGCTCCAATTATAGCTGACAGTAAAATAACAATTTTGAAGCCTTTAGGAAAACAAGTAATTAGTCTCTTTATCATCTCACCTGATCTGGAATCTAATATGTGCCAGACTGAAGCCAAATTTGGGTTATTTGTGCTGAGTCTGGATTAGAAGGCCGTGTTATCAAATGACGGGGAAGGACAGAGCTAAGTTTGGTGTTTGCATGGCTGTTTCTTAAAGCTGAGACAGCTGGTGTTATCTTGATCTTTTCCTGTAAATCTACTGGTTTGAGCGAGAGAGTGTAAAAAGATTACCGCTGAGATAGTATCATGAGTCCCTGTGACACTAGCCCACACTGAAAAGACATGAGAGTCTTCCTGTTAAAGTTCTTTGATGTTCCATGTTAGTCTGGAAGGATGCAGCTGGGGTTATGCCTTTGATCAGTGATCTGCATCTGCAGGCCAGAGAGATCCTGGACACAGGAAGAGTTGGAATTATCACAGCACCTGGAAGAATTAAAGTCAAATGGCCTGTGGTGAACCTCACTGTCCAACTTTGATGAGCTTTAACTAATGTTGGCTGTTACAGAGATTGTTTTGAGCAAAATGTTTGCTAGAACAAAAGCAAACAAATTCAAATGTCAATATTTTGTACCTAACTGAAGGTAGGTGTGTTTAAAAACATGTATTGACTAAAGCTAAAGGCAACTACATGGTTACAGCTAAAGCTGTAAAGTGTGTAACATTCATGGGAATCCATTGGCAGAAATGCAATCCAGTTTTCGCAACTTTTAATTGGTGATGAAATGCATGGGAATGTGAAACATTAAGTTTTGGCCACCTTGATATTAGCCATTTATATCTCTAGAAGAAGTGTGTCCTCCTCCATGTGTTTGCCATGCTGACATTTCTACAGTATCTAGGATGAACATTTGAACCAAATACTGGCTCTATGTTTTCATTGCCACCAGTTTCTCTCATGCATCTGGAAGGGAAAGATTAAGGTGAAGCGATAGATAAGTTGGTTGCAATATTTAAATTCACCTGTAGATGTCGCCAAACACACAGGGTACTTATCTATAACTTTACTTCCTTACAAACATCACACCAGTAGAACAATTTCACATCACTGTGATACAGCTTTTGCAAACTTTTTCTTTAAAGTTGCTTTTAAAAAGGGGGGGGGGGGGCAAAGATATGCCAACCATAGTCCCCAGTTTCAAATAATCTTATTATAGTGGTAATCTTGCATGTTTTATTACTTGTAAGAATCCGGATTTTTGCAGGATTTTTTTTTCTATCTTTTTTAAAGGTCAGCTAGAAAAACACGAACAGCGCAGTGATATTTTTCATCCTTCAAAGGACAGAGATGCATATAAAAACAGGAACTACACCAAAAATTGCCACCGTTTCAGTAATTCCTCTCCTCCACATTCCCAAAACCTTCTGAAATTATCTGTAATAGGTACCAGATTTCCACCCGAGGACACGATCGCCATCAACCCCCTGTAACTTAATCTCATCTCCGGCTGGATTACCGCAGCGCCGCACGACGTCTCGCGGTCTGCGGTGTTGAAAGCAGTCCGCACCTCCTGTGTCCCTACAGGAGGAGACCCGGCAGGAGGCGACAGGACGGTCACTGACTTTCAAACACTGTGCTATACAGATATCATATGTTCACTAAAGCAGGGAGTGTCAAGTTAAAAGAGCTGGTAAGAAAATGTGGGATGCTACCGGAAATGAAGCACCATGGTTGTCAAAATAAAGACATTTAAAAAAATAACAATAAAATAAAATTCATAAATCTCACCCCCCTTAGACCTTTATTTATTTTGGGTTAGGTGGAACAAATCAACATAAACATCATAAATACTTTTTGTCATATATTAACCCTATTATATATGATAGGAATAAATATCATTTTAAAAGTAAAAATCTTCTCATCTTGCACCGCCAGATGTGTAAGTGTTGTATACAACAGTTCATGTTACACAAACATTTTGTGATTATGGTACAGACAACTTATAATGTGATGTGGACTTCAGGTCTTAAGAGGTTGAAGAGATTTGGAGAAATAAGTCAGCTTGGGCAGCAAAAATATTGGTTCAGCTAAACCGGATAAAAACTAAAACTCTTAGAATTGAAAGAATCATTAAACAAAAAGTGTGTACATGTGAATAGACATGAAATTCCACCAGTTTCTGTTGAAACATTTTCAAGAAACTTAACCCAGTTAAGTTGATTTGTAATATCTTGGTGCCTTGGTGCTTAAAATTAAAATAATAGTAATTTAAAAAAAAAAAATCAATAAATGTCTTTCTGCATCTTTAGTTTTTTGCAATTAAAGTTTTAAAACACATTTAGTCTGTTTTTAGACCATTTTGGCTTAAAAAAAAAAAGAAAGTAAGTTTGCGGAATCTGGAATCAAACCATGTTAAGCATCAATTTATCTTGTCCATTAAGAAAAAAATTGATAACCTTATCTAACAAATCTTGACTTTAGGACTTTTTTTTCTTTTTAAAAAAAGAGAACAAATCTTCAAAGTCAGATTTGTATGTGCAATCAGTAAAGCCCAGAAATTGACACCACGTGACCAACACCAAATGCATTATGGGTACAAGGGGCTGCGAAACGTAAACATAGTTTCACGTGCGAGTGTATTGAAAACCAGTTACTACTATTCCTGCGGTTTTTATTACGCTGAAGCTTTTGAATTGAGAAAAATAATTATGTCCAAGTCAAAGGAGAGCGCTGCAGGCCCCTACAAAGAAAAGCTTGACGAAAAAGCTAAGAAAAGGTACGAGGAAAAACTTAAAGAAGTGAAGGTGCTAGACCCATATGAACATTCAGAATAGATTAAAGACGTTAGCGTACTGACCAACTTTCAACATGGACATATTTATAATTACATGATTTTAAATGTAAGCGCATACACGCACAAAGTTTTTAGCAACTTTAGATCACGGCAGCAGGCCCAGGTCCAGTTCACTGATGGATGGGTACAGGACCTTGAAATGTGCCGAGTGGACCACAACACCGTCGTACGTACAAAGATAAGGCGTCGCCATTCTTTCACTCTCGTACACCCTCATAACAAATCCTCATGCTATCAATAATACTGCAGATGTACATGTAATGCAGATCTTTCTCAGTTTCTTTGAACCTTGTTGCAACTGTAGTGATTTCTCCATAACATATACAGTACAACTGAAATCATTGCTTCAATTCAACACGGGGACACATATTAGTGAGTGCACATGAAACAGCCACTATCTTATCTAGCAAAATCATGTCTTCACCCTCACAAGTAACCACTAAGCCCAGTCGTATGGTGTCATTTAAGATGGTGTACTTGGATCTTATACACCCAATTACTGGCTCCACATGGATCCTAACATGTATTTGGTAAACTGGGGCGAATTTGCATTAGTACACCCATTAGTATAGCAAAAGATGGGAGCCCTGTGTAGAAATGGACTTTTAAGTCACTTTCTTTAAGAAAATCCTCATCCAGATTCTTTTGGACAATTCCTCCTTCAGTTTTCTGTTCTCTTCCTGCAGGTGCGTGATTTCTTTTAACCTGAGCAAACACATCCCACACTCTTGCAGCTCTTCATTGTAATGTTGACTGATCTGGTCTGGTTCCATCTCCACTCCCATTTCAGTTGTGTTTGGTGCTAAAAACAAAACAAAAATGAAAAGATTATTCGGTATTTCAAGTGCAAAAACAGAAGAAAGACAATCTAAGGACAGCACAAATGGCTAAAAAGATGGATTTAAGTAAATGAACAAAAGCTGGTATATTTTAAGTTTTGTCAATAAACGTTTTACCCTGAGTAGCTGTATTTCTGATTCTGTAAACAGTACAAACATGATACACATGTGTTTTTGTTTTATTTTATATTAATCTACATTAAAATAACATTAGGCTTTGATTGTCTTTGAAATAAGATTAAAAGGTCAAACAAATTAAAGCATGTACAGTAAAATCGGTATAAGCAGCTATTTTACCTGCATGTATGTGGGCTGGATGATCCACCTCCGTGTCTGCTCCAGAGGTCTGATGAACTGCAGGTGACAGCTGTTGTGATCTCACTCTCTTGCTTAACCGGTCAAATCTCTCCGTCCGAGCTACTCTAACCTCAGCATGACCGAGGTTCAGGGAAGGTGCCCAGTCTGGATCGCATTCCAGCATTTCGTAAGCTGGTTTGCCTGCAAATAACAAAAACCATCAGCCTATAACCCCACAGCTAACAAACAAGCTAAAACTAAAGCATAGCTATCGATGGCTTAAACTACTATCGCGAAGCCGTAGTAAATATCGTTAAATGATGAAAACAAGAAATACTGACTTACCTTTATGGAAATGTTTGGAGCACACCAGCATGTGAGCGGGAGTGTTTGTGAAAGTTATATTTGGTCTTCTTATGGCAGCTATCCATGCCATCCGACGACGCTTGGTAACTTCGGAAACATGGCTGGAACTATTTCTTTTCCATGACGGAATACGATAAAAGCCGAGCTTGTTGCTTTTTGGTCTCCCCCGATGGTCATGTGAACGGCTATAACATTTAATTACACAGCAGTTTCTAGTCATTCTTTCTTTTTTTCTTTACCTTCTACTAGCCTGCTAACAACCGCTAAAAACAAGAACGTGCAGCAGCTAGGTGTTTTGTTGCGCGCAGCCTCTAGTACCCATAATGCTTTGCGGGTAGCGACGTCACATTTTTCAACCCAAACTTTAACTCCATCCATCCATTTTCTGTACCGCTTAATCCATGCAGGGTCGCGGGTGGGCTGGAGCCAATGACTGTATATATATAGGCTGGAGCCTATCCCAGCAAGTATCAGGTGAGAGGCAGGGTACACCCTGGACAGGTCGCCAGTCTGTCACAGGGCC
>JAOXYM010000019.1:9332066-9342267 GCA_028567055.1 Leptatherina wallacei
TTTTTTGTTGTTTAATTGTATCTTTTGTTCTTTTTCTATCATATTCTTGCTGCTTCTTTTATGTACCTCAGGATAACGCGCGAGGTTGGTTTAACTCTGAAATTGACACCGGAAGTGGTAGTTATAGACTTGTGTAACTTGACTGCCGTGGTGAGTTTCAGCTCTGCTCAGCGCGGCGAGACAAAACTCCAGGATCATCTAAGAGCTACTTAAACAACTCATCAGAAGGAGAACAGAGACGATGGGATTTTAAACTAAAAAGATAGCAAACATGAGCACAGACGCGTAGCTTTTCAGCTTTTTAATTATAAGAACAAGTTTATCACTTTGCACTGGATGCTGAGATGCGCAGAAAGTGACGGATCCTCATCGCTTCTACAGTCCACGAGTTATAAAACGCCATGAAAGGTATGTGGGACCACTTGTAGATAGTAGTTTAATGCATGTTTTCTTTTAATGTAGTTATTGTTTTAGCTTTACAACCATTGGACTTAATTTAATCCGCGCCCCTTTCTTTGTGGTGAGTCACATCTGGATGATATTAAGATACCGAAGTGCAGAAGTTGTGAAATGCTGAAGAATCAGTTGCATCCCACTGCAAAAAAATAATGTTTGTATAATTGAGCTGCGTAACTGCTTAATTCTTTCTGACATAATGAATCCCGCAGAAAACAGATTAGATGCAGGGAGGCATAACTAAAAGAAAACTTTCTGATGAAGACCTGTGAGCACCACCTGCTGTATTTAGGATGATATTCGAACAAGTTGCCAGTTAAAGGGAACATACTTTAATTTTTCTAAACATCTGAAAGAAACTGAGAGGAGATCAACACTCAGGAATGTGGGATCCATTTGGCATCAGTGGGTTTTCATGTAGTCTAACCCCCTCTGACCTCCCACCAGCAGAGCCCACTCTGCTCATCCCTCCCTGTCTCCCTTATCTCTCTCCCCCTCACCCAAGTCGCCTTACCCTCATCCCCATCTGTCTACCATTACCAGAGATGTTCTCCGTGCTCTGCTCCAGTCTTCAGCTTGGTGTAGCAGAGTGTAATTAGGGTTTACTGTCAACAACCCAGAGAAACCACAGCCTGTTGCTTTTACAGTTCCCTGGATCTCCGATCTCCACACAAACGCACACACACACATGTTAGAAATTAATTTCTACCATCCCTGGGCTGTGTTTTCTAACACACAAGTAATTTTTTATTTAAAGACAACATTATGAATCATTGGTTTCTTTTGCAACTCTGCTTTATTGTTTCTGTCTGTTTTGATTTTATTTATGGACTCGTACCAGCTGTTTTTAGCACAGTAGACCCCCTGTAGTGTGCATATGAGCCATTAACGTCATATGTTTCTGTTTATGTCACACAGACGACTTTGCAGACGAGGAGGAAGTACAATCTTTTGGATACAAGAGGTTCGGTGAGTGAGAAGGGGACCTTTTTGCTTTTTCTAAAAGTTGGACGAAAGCGAAGCCAGCATACTCTGAGCTCTTATCATAAAACTTTTATTGTTTTGCCATGAATAAAAGGCACTAAGTGTGTGGGCTTGACTCTCTCTTTCCTTTTCTACAGTTGCTTACCTAGAATTCTTTTTCATGTCAGGACACACAGCTTGGCTGCTTGGACCTCATCATTCCTGATAATTGGCACTAATCGTTTTGCCTCTGATGGCAGAATTTGGGTTGAGCATAAATGTGGCTGACAGCCTGTGAGGTCTAGCTCACCGCAGGGCCATAGGCTGCTGACGGAGCTCACCAGATCAAAACGTTTCAGAAACTCTCCCCTCTCCTTTATGCACTTTAACCGAGTCACTTAAACATGGTGACTCACAATAAACATGTCAGGGCCCTCAAAAATGTGGTTACACAAACTAAAACTGTTGTCATGGAGCACAAATATGTATGTTGTGGCCGACACAAGCAATGAGTTGCATTTGTGTTCTGCGTAAGTGTGCCCATGTACATGGAGAATGGTTTTGTGGCTTAAATAACACGGCTGTTTTCCCAGCAGACATGAATCCTTGTAGTGAACTAGTCCAGAACATTTGTGGACCATTTTATAAACAATGGATGCAGTCTTGTAGGATCATCTAGGTCTCATCTGTGCCTCATCATCTCCTCCCTCCTCCATCCCTTACGCCTGTTATATATATGCCTCAATTCCTAAAATGGTCCCAGAGGAGAAAGGATCAAGGAGCTTTAAGTGAGGATACACCAGTGCATCCTTAACAGTAATCCTTTTACCATCTGCAACATTTGTAAGGGATGTGAGATATTATAAACGGGAAGAAAATTAAAAATATCAGTGATGTGAATAACTTTCATTCTCAACCTGCAGACATAATGAATCATGCGCTGGACTGAACGATGATTTAATGATGCAGTTTTTTCAATTCATTTTTAACTAATATCAACTTAAAATGATAGCTCTGAAGAAAAGATGTCTCATTTTAGTGAGATGCCTGTTACCTCGTCTCCACTGCCTCTCTGGTAGAAGGGACTAGACCCAAGGAAAGGAGTCAAAAGGAAGCATCAAGTGTGTGCAAACTGGAAAATGAGATTAGATATAGGGTGTAACATAAGTATTTTTATTTGAATTTTTTTTGTGAACTATCATTTTAAGCCTTAAATTTTGGCATTTCAACCTTTGCTGTCTTGTTGTTTTATTTTGTTGGGGCTTTTTTTGGAGCCAAATGTGATTAGCGAGGGGCCGATCTGATGGCCAACCTGCGGATGCTTGGAACGCCCAGATGATAACTAGCTGTCAGTCACAAGATACAGCTGCACCCAAAAGCATACGTACCTTTATCATTTATACCACCCTAAAAGAGGTCATTATTTTACATGGTGAACATCATGCTGTATTAAAGCATGCAAAAGTTATGATAATTTACTTATAGACTTTAAACAGTCAGAAGGGTTTCAGCCAGTGGAGTTTCCTCTCGCTAGAAAACAAACTGAATGCAAGAATGCACTGATTGTGATTTTAAGTTTTTTTGTTAATTGTTCTCACAAGTCACACTTTGTTGTTTGTTACAGCTAAATCTCGCTGTAAAACATATGCATACTTGTCAACTGTTTGAACCCCTCCCAAGCTGAGGCTCGAACCAGTGACCTTGTCATGAGGCTCTATCTAACCATGTATTTTGCAAAATGTTGGCCCAACCCTTTAACCCTGTACTCCTAGCACCTAATCCTAACAATTTGAATGAAAAAAATGAAAACACAATATAAGAGGAAGGAATTGTAAGCAGGAGGGATTCTAAACCACCAATCTCTGGCCCAGTGTGCCACATACCCTACTACCGGTCAACGATTAGCACTTGCATTTGCAGCCATATAAACATTTTCAAGATGTGGAAAGTAGACATAATCATGTATAGGCACAAATTACGTCAATGTGTGGACAAAATTGTTGATGTGCTGTTAAAAGAAAACTTTTGTACAGTTTTTGAGTTTTCACTGTGAATCCACAACGTTGTGCTCTGCAGAACAATGTAGGTATTTCATTTCATCCTGAAATTGGATTGTTTGATATGAAAAACCATCTGGAGCTGCTGCTGGAAAGTGTTTAGGAATGATCAGTTTCAAAAAATACTTGGCAGGTGATTCAATGTACCATCTGTCCATCACCATCTATCACGGACTAACTTCAACAGACATAAACAAAGCAGAGCCAGATGATTCAATCCAGCTCCTCCTTGTAGGGAAAAAACATCTTTTCCACTCAGAAAAGTCCTTCAGCATTTGTTCTTCTTTCAATAAGAACAATTCCCAGTATTGATGCAGCTGATGAACTCTTTTGGAGTGGCATCATATTGAAAACCAATCCTACTTGCCAATGGAAGACTTGGATTGGTCTGAACTGCCACAAATTCAAGTCTTGGGACTTGCCAAGGTGGATGCTGATCTCATGAATCTCATAATCCTGTTGCCTCGCAGGGTCACTGGCTAAGTGGATCTTTTTTTATTTGTTTTCTGTCATTATCCCTGCACATTTAGACTTGATTCTTTACAAAAAAGAAGAGATTTCATCTACAGTTTTTTTAAAATAAAAACAACAATATAAGCATGTTCGCTGAAGCTCCGGGAGCTGCTGCAGTTTCAACCTGTTTCGTTAAAAGTTCTTTGAATCAACAAATCTGACATTGAGTGCTTGCATTCGTATTGTTGGATAAAGATTGTAGAGAGTGACACCAAAGAGCTGTTACACACACATGCTCCACCACTGCTTTGTTGAGTCAAGATTTATTTAGGATCCGGAGCGTTTGTGTCTCTGTATGGAAGGTGTTCCCGCAGGATGACTCATTTGCACACACAGAGCTCGGCCAAGGAACGTGAGTGGAGATGTGAGGCAGTAGAAAACGCTGTTTAACTCGGCACCGGCAGAGATGAATTCAAACTGTGTTAAAACACAATCTCTTTCATCCAAGTCACCCGAGTAGAGGCATCCTGTTTGTCTTTCTCTGTGAGCGCGTGCGTGTCCTGCGCATGGATTAGATTAAAGAGCTGTGGGGAGGGGAACCCAAATCCAGCTCACTTTTAACTTTATTCAGATGAACTCTTGACATTTAGCGGTGTATGAGGAGAGACTTGTTGAACTCTTTAGCTGAGCGTCCTCTTAGGGACTCAACATCTGTTTGGAAGAACTGGCTCCAAGGGTCTGCTTCACCCCTTCAGAGGCTTTGTTGTGCAATAGAGCGGCATGCATGCAAACCATCACAAGTCCTCATTCCTCCACTATTAGTGCTGTAATGTCAGTTCTCATGGGGAAACAAACAGTTAGTTCCTCTCTTCATGTTTTTCTTTAATTCATCACAGTCTCCCAGGAGACTGATACTGTTTAAATTGTTGAGACATGTCAAAGCTGTGAATGCTGTGCAAATCTGTGTCCAGTTTATAAAGTCATGCTTCAACACTGAAAGATGGAACATTTAATCCTGCTGGGTTTGTGAAGAGAACACTAACGGGCTTTTGTCTTTCTTAGACTATTTAAAGATATTTTGTGCAGATCATTTTTAAAGAACTCATGCAGTTTCCCAGGGAACCGTTGAGACAGCGATTTATTAGAAATATGATGTTTGCTTTGGGAAGTTTCACATCAGCATTCAAACATAACAAAAAGCACTGACACACTGACACTGCCCTCACCATTTCCGGTGGTGCGCTTTCGTTTGTTCCGTTGGGGTACACATCTACAAACTCTGTGAAAACGTACAGAAACGCACGTGAACTTAAGAAAATGGACAGCCATAAGGCTCCGTCCATATGCATATTCAACATTGAGCCTTAACACATCCAGATAACGCAGCTGGGAGTCAAATTATTATTCCTGCATGTTTATGTTCAGTTAACTCAAACTGTTCTGCCCATGCTCCCCAGTTTCCACCCAGGGTTTTAACACAGATGTAATGGAAGAGGCAAGTCCACAATAGTAGAAGACGAAGAATAGAATATAACACGTGCTTCTCATTTAATAAAAAGAAAACAAAAGTTTGGAGCACTTACAAAATAAACAGAGCTGTAAAAAGGTGCCCAGTGCACCCATCAAGATGGTACCAATTTGCTGCCAGCTTAACTAGTGGTGTAGCCACTAGCACTATAGCCACTACACATAACAGAAATACTTGTTTTTGTGGTTGTTTTTAAAAAAATAAAATAAAGTACTACATATAAACCGATATAAAATCCTATCACATGCTTATATACGGAAACAAGGACAATACTCTAATTGTGTGGCCTTATTGAGCTGTAACCTCAGCTTTGCTTGTTGAAGTATCGAGGGATAAATTATCCATCATAATTGAAAAGACACAGACATCAGTCCTAAACTAACTGTATGAATGCTGAATGGGCCTCATCACTATAAAGGTAATAGTCAGTTATGTATGACAGCAATGATGCTGCACAGCTCAGACTTTGAAAAAGATAAAAGAAGTGAAACACTAAAAAAGTTTACTGCGATGGTTTTACCATGAAATTTTCCTCCAGTCCTCTAAATTCCAAGATTTGATCTTGTGTCAGGTTTGTAATTAAATGCAGCTGTAAAGAAAACAGCTTTTATTCGGTTTGATCAAATTTATACACCTTAGCAAAGTCTGGCATGTGTCCCATCTGTGAGGGCCATGGGGGTTTGGATAAAACAAATGCACATTGTGTAAAGTCAGCACACATTTTCAAGTAACACAAACTGACCAGGTGTTGAAATGTCTTTAGAAGTACTTTTGGATCTGTGCTCACTTTTAGTGATATGCAGAGTGACAAGTAAGATTAACAAAGGTCTGAAAGAACGCAGTTGTCAAGTCCAGATGCACACACTAACACTGAGCTGTTTCTGATTCTCTTTCATCTAAAATCACCACCTCAAAGGCATTCATGTATATTTATATAAAAACCTATATACATAGAAACATATTTTCCTCTGAGCTGCATGCAAGTGGAGAGATGCAGACCAAACAGACACACATGCCTGTGCATACACTAAATTCATATGGTTGTCCCATTATCCTTCCTGCCAAGTTGGAACCAGGTTAGAATCGCTTCCTCGGTGCTCAGGGTCAAAACATATTTATTTTCCTGCAGGGTTCTGACATAAGAAGGCCATCAGAGTAAAACTTAAATCTACCTGAGCATTGGCTGAACTCTTACTGCCCCCATTAGGGCCAGTATGATAATCGGCCAATACAAGTCAGCAGCTGTCCTCATCCTGATACAGTCCAGTGTCAATAAAAAACAGATTTAAAAAAAAAAAAGGAGAACATTGAAACATCAAGGACAAAAAATAATCCCCAAACCTTCATCAACGGCTAATTTATCCAAAGTAATTTAGCTGTAGTTTATTTTACATTTCCAGACTTGATTGGATAATATCTCATTGGATATTAATGGGCCAGAGGAAGATAGTTAGAGGCAAGTGTCCAGGAATCCTATTGTATTTGTTTTAAACCATCTCCGCTACATTTAAAATTAAAATGTATGTATGTGTAGTCTCTGAATTCATCTGCATCTTTCCTAAATTGATCTTCTGGTTAAAAAAGTATGAAAAGATAAAAAAGAATCAATGAAAGTAATAATCTGCAACTTTGTACAAACAGCTGATACATTTTTGATCAAACAGTACAGGCTACAGTGCAGGCATGTTCACTCTGTGATTGGCCGAAGACCATCCAAAAGAATAACTTACACTCAAAGATGTGCTCCTCTGCACTTTGCTGCCTGTCATGAGCCGTGGCTCTGTCTGTCATCCTGTTCGAAATGAATTATAGGAGAAAAGTGGCCGCGAAGGATACACCACCAGTAGCCTTCGTTTCAGGCCAAACTAAGTGCGGATTTGTAGGGTAGATTTGGCGGATCCTTGGGAGGCTTATTAATTGGGACAGTAGCCTACTTGACGGTCCGCCGTGACTAAGGCAGCCGGCGAATCCGCACCTCAAAGTGTGCAGACCCTGAGACACAACTACAGCCGTCCGAGCTGACTCAGGAAATGTTTTCAGGAGAACAAATATCAATAGGTTTTAGAGTTTTAAGGGACCGTTGCACCACCCACACTGGCCGAAGTTTGAGGTTATTCTTCCAATAAGCACCCAATGACCACTTCAGAAACTTGAAACTAAAAATCACAAATCCAGAAACAGAGATACAATCACAAGTATCACACAGGACATCTCAGCCAAAAGGAAGTGCAATCTTAAAATGCTGAGTTTAGTAATTTTTTTGAAAAATTACTCAAAACTTTTGATTATTCATTCATTTCTCCACCGTGAGATCAATAAAGTATATCTATCTATCAATCTATCTATTTATCCATCTATTTATTGAGTTTATGTGGGTACAAGTCTGTGGGCCTCCAGGAAAAAAAAAGTTTGGGAGCCAGTGAGCGAGAGTCATTGCTGTTCCATAATCTTTGTAGAAATTAAAGCCCAATTAGTTTTTGTAGAAACAACAAAATGCCTAAATTGTAACAAATCATATGAAGTATTGGCCTGAAATGATCCATACACATTTGAAAGTTTACCCAGTGAAAGTTCACAAATCAGGGACTTCCACCAATGCTGTCACTTATAATCACTGGAAGATGCCACGTGTTTTGAATTGTTATGTTTTATCAGGAAGATAAGTTCAACAGTAAGAATCACTTTCTATCTAAAATACCACATGTCAAACATTTCTTATTTCTTCAAGTTGTTGACCAGAATTCTCAAAAATGATCATATATTTAAATCTTTTAAAGTCCACATTAAACATTGTGAGTATTGTCATTTATCCCATAATGTGAATATTTCCTGTTAAAAGCAAAAGTTATGGGGTCTGCCCCTTCCCTCTCCCCCAAAAAGCCCAGCCTGCTGTGATTGGTCAGCTCCAGTGGTCTGATCAGGCACCGGCCACTGTTCCACTTTAGCTGAGATTTAGGAATCATTGGATACAAAATTAGTACATGTCCCTGAGTACAGGCTGAGTAATCGTTTTTAGCTTTCAAGGAAATTACAAACTGAAGTTTCTTTAAGAATACTTTTAAAGTAATTGATGGGAAAAATGCTGAGGCAGAGTACAGTGCAACATTAATAGACAATAAGAAAATGTTTTATGTTGTATGAGGTGTACGGTAAGCCATATATCCACAGTGGGATGCAAAAGAGCAGGGTTCAGACAGGGTCCCTTGTTGGCTAAGTTCAACAGGGTCTTTATCATTGCTGCTTGCAGCTATATGTTCAGCTGTAAAAGATTTGAATTGCAAAGAAATGTTTTAGCGGACTGTAATCACTGTGAAAGTTAATGGGATCAGATCATAGAACCAGCTTACAGTGCTTAGAATAGGGCATGATCATTCAGAGCAGTGTGGTTAAGGCATGTATTAAGAACTTTACCTTTGTAAGGGCTCTCAATGAAAAATAAAGAGTTGACGGAAGACAGTTTGGCAAAGGAAATACATCAAAAGATAAACTGCAGGATGTCGTGTCAAATTAAAGATGCAATGCTCTGAATGTCACAGGTTGAGGATAAATAACAATGTCAGCTTTTCCGTCTGGGACGTGCATCGATGTCTAGATGGGGTCTCACTCCCTCTGATGCCGTGCCTCCTGTTCCCACACATATGGGTTTGGAGGGGCCGGGCTAGGGAGGGTTGTGGCTGGTGTCGAACCCAGAGTGCACTAATCTATTTCCTGCACTTGTTATGGTTTCTCCAGCAAGGCCTTGGAACATTCCAGGAGCCGAGCACAGTGTCGGGGTGTCTGTGCCTGGAACCAGCTGTGTCAGCATAGACGGGGCTCGGTTCAGTCCTGTGGGTCTTTGTGGGCAAAGAGCAATCCTTGGCTTCATAGAGACACCTCACCCGCCACCTCATCCATCCTTGTTATAACACGGATTCAAACCTGGTTATATTAAAATGGCTTGTCGTGCAATGACACATTTAATACATGCTGTCATGTGATACTTTGCAGGGCGTTTGTCAGAATGCCTGATGTGGATTTTTCTGCACTTTGCTGTGGTTTGTACTTTTCCAGTGTTGTATTGCGGGATTCTCAGATTCTTCTTAGTTCTGTCACAAAATTGCATGGCAGCTTTTGATCACTTAATACTTTTGTGAAGTGTACAATCCCCATTTTCATGATCTGCCATACCACACTCAGAACTTTCCTTTGGCCTCAAAACTTCACAGTCAGCATGGCATTACAAACACTTATTATTCATATGGGTGCAATTTTCCCTCGATTGCACTTCCCTTATTGCTGCTAATTTCACTAGATTCCTTCATATGATTGATTGTCTTCCATTTGTTATAAATGGATGAAATTACAAGGCTGTTCCTCTCAGCTTTGCAGACCTGACAGTGACAATATTTGTAGTTGCAGCTGGCAAGTACGAGTCACATTTTTCCATTATGACATGCTGAAATTTGGGAGAAGCGTGAATCCGTAAATTGATTGTGGATCTCCATATGAAAATGGGTACGTTTAGTCTTTATATTCTTCTGCTGTGGCCTAAAATGATATACAGTAGAGCAGGTTAAAGTCAAGCACCTCACAGTGACCTTTTTTGAAGTGAGCAGTGAATCCAGATGCTTTCCTGTTCACCCTGTACACATCAGACTTCCAGTTCCACTCTGAGTCCTGCCACCTGAAGAAGTTCGCGGACGATTCTGCAATTGTGGGCAGTATCAGTGAGGGGAATGAGGAGGAGTACAGGGGTGTGGTGGAC
>JAOXYM010000019.1:9342633-9356801 GCA_028567055.1 Leptatherina wallacei
CATATTTTACTTTAACTGTTGCACAGCAATTTCCCTCGGGATAAATAAAGCATCTTGAATCTTGAATCTTGAATCTAGAAGTGAAAACCTGATCCAAGCATTCATCAGGTTAACACCTGTTGTCGAGAGGAGACGGGATGGGAAATCACTTACTGAAGTCACCTGTTAGATTGAGGCAAGCCAGGCAATAAAACGCTGGGTTTCTTTCAAGGACTTCCCTTGTAAAAATCAGGAAGTCAAGACTGGTATGTTTTAAGGCATGCTCAGACATCACAGAAGGCACGTGTTCAATGCTTTACAGTGAAAGTGCATTCCCAGATTAGACGCTTGTGAAAAACAGAGTGGCAATTATTCCAACAATTTGTTTTGTACATAGTGACAGCAATCGCGCCCTGCTACTTTCACACCTGCTCTTTGTTATTTGTAATTAGCTGCTTCTCGCCTGCTGCTTATTGTAAGCATCATTCAGAGTAAATGTGGCAATTGTTGTTGTTCTTATTCTTTTTTCTATTTAGATATGCGTGCAAGAGATTTTCCTCTGTTGTTCTTTTTTACCCCCACATTGGTTTTTAAACAATTCAGGGTTTCGTGCTGAAATGCATCATAAGCTTTTTAAATTTTACTGAAGCCCCCAGGGGACCTTGCAAACTTCTCAACGGGCATTAAAAAGAAATGGAAAATTAAAGTAGTGACAGGAGGACAAAAACTGAAATTAAGTCTTTGAAAACATGCAGACACTGCAAATTTTTATTTCCCAAGGTGACAGCCATGAACAATGAAGTATATGTTGACTACAAAAACTAAAGTCAAATGTCTGCCAGTGGCTTTACATCTCAGTTTCACTAGTCTGACTTGGTCTTATTTTTTCCTGCAGATTTAATCTACAACCTGAGGATATAAACAAAAAGATAATGAACAGACCAGGGATGAGGGATTTCCTCAAATCTGGTTCAGGGAGAATCTCACACAACTGGAAGAGAGATAACACACATCCAAGATAAATAGTAAGGGAAGGGGGCACTGGGCAAGATGGTATTTTATCCCAGGAGAAGGGAAAGGAGGGGAAAGGAAGTGGGAGAAGGTGGAGGAGATGCAGCTGGTTGAAAGTGAAGAGCAGGAAGTAGATGGATGGGTTTGGAGGAGTGTGAGAGGAGTCCTTTGTGAGGAGATTAAGGCTTGACTGTGTGATGGTATTACATGATAAAGATTAGGGAGTTGTGAATGTATAAGATCCAGCTGGAAGTGTTTATCTGAAGCACAAACTACTCACCTTTATGATTAAGAACATGTACACAGTGAAAAATAAAAAGTTTTTGGCTGCAGTTTTTTCTGTCTTCACTCTTAAACGTGCACAGTGTCTTATCTCTGATATAATTCAACCCTTTCAGCCTGGAATTCACTGATCCATGTGAAAGTGAACACTGGCAGTCAAAAGGACAAATGAGTGCCAAGCACGAAAATTCTTTATGAACAGAATTTTTTTTCCTTTTGCCACAAGTTTTTTTATAATATTGTATCCAGACATTTGCAGTGCATCAATTTACACATGTACTGGATGGAATGGATATAGTAGCTAAAGTCAACTGAAAGCTAATCTGTACTTTGCTAGCATAATTTTATATTTTCCAGCTGAGTTACATTTAGTTTAAAATTCTATTTGTAAAACATGCGGTCATTTTTAAATGGCATATCTTCTACATCTGTATATAGAGTTGAAATGGCAGCATGGACAGCAGGGAAGCCAAAGCCTGCCTGTTTCCAGCTGCTGCATTTAACCCATCTTGTTGTATCATCAGTTGGAAGATAAAATGCATCCATCCATTGTCAATAAATGCCTATTCCAATGCAGGGTTGTGTCGGGGGTAGGGGGTGGAGCCTTTCCTTAGCTGTTATCAGGTGAGAGGCAGAGTACACCCTGCACATGCCACCAGACCACCGCAGGGCCAGCATGGAAGATAAAATCAGTAATATAGGGGCTTATCTAGATGACCATGTCTGGTAAACCTCCAAAGGGAGACTCCTATGAGGCATTGTTATCAGATGCCCAAACCACCTCCAATTCTTCCACCATTGGGAGAACATTTATTTCAAATGTATTTACAATCTTATTCATTCATTTCAAATTTCCACAGTTGATGGCTGGTACATTAGTTGAACAATGAATCCAGAGCCTCAAATGTACTTCACAGTGAACACATCACATCAGAAGCTGCAACCAACTTACAGTCAGCAAACCTAATGTTGAGGTTTTTGTTTTTTTTCTCCTTTACTTGTGATCAGTACCCTTAGAAAGTTTAGACAACAACTTCTCTGGACAATCCTTATTATTTAAAGACACACTAGGGAATTTGGTAGATTTTCTTAGTGATGTGCCCCCTAACAAAAGTTAATTCTGCGTCCATCTTGCATACTACCTGCATTCTGAGCTCTCTCTAGCAAGTAAAACGCAGTCTTATCTTGACTCTTGCCTTATCTCTTGCGCACAGTGGCTGATTAATCAAATAAACGTAAGAGGACATTATTGGTGGAAAAGAAAAGGCAGAGACAAGAGTCAACATAGGACTGACTTACGGTCTGGAGAGAGCTGCGAGTACAGGTACGATGCAAGATGGATACTAATTCAGTCATTAGGGGGTGCCACACTGAGAAAATCTGCCAAAGTTCCCTAGTGCTTCTTTAAAGTAAATCCAAAGCTTTAGTAAAGTCTGACGCCCACATTAATGAGGTCCGCCTTGATGCTGAACAGTTCTCACTCCAAGTATACAGCAACATAGCAGTGCACAGAGGAAGAGTTTCTACTCCTAGACTTTATAATCCCTACAAATCACATCTATTATTAAGGAATGTTGAACATCTGTGAGAGTGTAAAAAGGTGTTCCACTGTGCTGCATCTGATCCATGACTGATGGCTGTAGCCTACTCTGTAGTACCCTTGTATGGTATTTACCAGGGAGGTTGGGGACACAGGGTGAACTTCATTCAGTGTGGAGTTTTTGGACTACTTCGGTCACTTCAGCCCATTTTAGCTCAAAACCCTTAACTGCTCCAATTAAGGTTTTTTTTTATCAACCAGGTATCAAATTTGTGTACTATAGATGTTGTCCATAGTGAAAATCTCTTTAAGTACATGAGATGGAAAAACGTGAGGTTCCTCCAGTGTTTATGTGACTGTTGGGTAGCAGCCATGCACATTATTCATGAGTTTTTGGTTTAATTAAATTGATAAGGCTTTTACTTACTGGAGGCATCCATATTTGATCATCTGCTTGCCTGTCTGGTGAATGGCTTACCTTTCAAACTTAATAGCTGCAGTTTTTGAGGGATATCACTTGAATTATTTATAGGAGTCTTGGCGATGCTTCACAAGGTTTAAACAGTAATTTCACAGTTTGGATTTTACTCTTCCTGGTTATTTGATCAACTTTGACATGTAAAATGCGTGCGGTGCTACTTCAAATAATCTAAAGATGTCTTAAACAGAAGGTAGAGAACAGAGATGGTTTTAACATCACTTTCAGTTACAAGAGATCCTGTAAACCTTTGTCCAAACTTTCCAACCCCTCCTGTTCCTGTTATATCTTCATTGAGTTGAATAAAACAGCAGTAACACGACTCCAGGCGCCGAATGTGAAGAGCAGGCGTCGACCAGTGCTGTTTTTGCCAGATGAGCACATGTGCTCGTAATTAGCAGCTATTTTAAATCTTGTTTGTGATCCTCCGCGTGTCAGCGACTTTTCTGACTCACCTTTAAAAAGTGAGTAAAAGCAGCCAACTCGGCCTCGTTCCTCCTGCTCTCATAATAACCCCGGTGTCCTTGACGTGACCCACATGCAGATGTCAGGGGAGGGTTTCTGGAGTTCAGCAGGGCCTCTGTTGAGTGCTTTTCAAACAGGGGGTTTGAGTCATTGATTTTGTAATTAAATAAAATAATAGCCCAGCAAAGAGAAGGCTTTCCAAGACACCTGTGTTGCTTTAAAACCTTCTGTTTGAACACTCACGTTTTGGCAAGCTGCACTTCTTTGTTCTTCAGGAAACACGCTTGTACATTAGATATTATATTTGTATTCCCTCTTGTGTGCATTTTTCTCTGGGCATGTAGGACTTCAGTTTTAAAAAAGCATGTCTCACTTTTGTTGTATAAACCGATAAATCTATGTTTGCAAGTCTCTTGTGTCCACCAACACTTAGATTTCTCCTACACCTTCAGCAGAAGAACACACAGGCACACTTTTACAACGATTTGGGGAGATTCTAATTTTTCTCTTTTAATATAAGCAGTAAAACCTCCTAAATCCGCTATTCACAGTCCAAGATGTTAATGAAAGGAAGAAAAAAATGACTCAGAGGGTTGCCAAGATCAACCCGCAGCTTCCTGGTTTGCAAAAGGGAGTTGAAGCAGAGAGGAACAGCAAACGGCTTCAGAACCCTGTCAGCTGTATAATGGCTATCACATTTTCCATGTGCCTTAGACTGCAGACAGATGGAATGCACTAAATTCATTTTCTGGCACTTTTCCATAGTTACTATCATGCGTTCAAGTTAATTCAGACATTATGGATGTATATTACATATTACATTCTACAGTACACTTCTGTTATTGCACAGATCACATACCTGACACCACTGTGTACAATCTGAGGCTTTTGCTAATATTATGTTGTAATATTCCATGACTCCATATGTTCACTGCTTCCAACTTTTTTGTTTGCACATTTTACTGTAAGACTTTAACAGCAATTGCTGCTAATGTAGTAGTTAGTAATCAGAGGTCCAACTCTTTTCAAAGATTCAGATCTTTTGGCTCAGGTCCTTTAGAAGAGCCGGCTCTTATACAGCTACCAAATGGCTCTTCACTAAGTATGACTTGGGGCCCTCTGTTAAAGCCTAATTTAGCAAAATTCGGAATGATTTTGTTTTCATAGAAGCCTGATTTTGCGCATTTTTTATTGTATACCAAAAAACTCCACAGCTACTATTGTTTAACATTTTAATCAAACATTTTAATAGAGAACTGACCACAGAACCAGAGGAAGCCATTAAAACCAATAGCAGAAGTAATTAACATCAGTTATCATTTTGGTATTCAGCTGAGATAGTTTGGTTCCTGGAGTTCATGTGGATGCTATTTTGACATTCAAAAACATAAAACATTACTGCATACCAGCACATTCTTAGCATAGCAGCTATAGTCTGGTCTTTGGCAGGATATTGTTATTAATGAAGTAATAAAAAGAGACATCTATAATGCTCCCTTTAAAAATGTTGTACTCCAATATGTTGATAAATGGTAGCAAAAATGTATAACGTCATTTTTAGCTGATGTTCATGTCTAACAACTTAGAAGTCTGTTTTATTCACAAAACACATGTTTCACATGTTTGATGGATTGATTTCTAGTGTGTTCACACTCCACAGGCAACCATAGGTCACAGACTAGTTGTCTGTCTGATTTATATCAAACAATCACATGTCATGTCATTAACATTGTCAATGCTGTCTCATGACACGGCGTGGTTGATCCATGTTTCATTGAGTCTTTTCACCCTGTGTCCTCACTACCGGCTTACTCAACTTTCTTCCCTAGCTCTTTTTGAAAATATCAAAGCTCCTAGATATTTTCTCATTCACTAGAAAATCATGTCTTTGTAGTGTTCACACAGACCATAGCAAATAATCAGCGGATTTTCTTAAAATTTGGGCCATTTATCTGCATTTAACATTTGTCCACAATGTTTAAATCAAGCTTAAAATCTTTTAACATTAGCTTGACTTTAATGTTACTGGAATTTATGTAAATTAGTGAATATTTTGATTGGTAATGCCGTATTTGCAATATTTAAACAATATTCTAGAGGATATGTAATCAAAAATATAAAAAATATGCTTTAAATATGCTTTTAACCACCCTTGTGGTTATATTTGATAAAAACTGTGCTATCTTATTTGTCACAATTGCCTGTGTTGTGATATGAAGGGAATTGCTATTTATCTGCATCAACTAATGAGTTTATCTCAATGTAGGGATGTGCCGATACCATTTTTTTCTGTCTGATACCGATACTGGGGGTTGAAGTATCTGCCGATACCGAGTACTGATCCCATCTTAGTTTAGAGTTCTGTTAAATACATAATTCAAGTAACTTATATTTATTATAGAATTGATGTATGACTTTGTTGTTACTATCATTTATTGGCCTAGCTTAAGTTAAACTATAAAACATGAATTAACACGTAAACAATGATTGCCACAGAACATTTTAAATTATTGAGTAAATAAACTCAAATCAAAGTATTTCTATAAAAAAAATCTTGGGGTTGGCCTTAGAGTGAAGTTTTCCAGGACTGACAGGGGCTCGTCATCCAGGACAATAAATTCTAAAACTTTCTCTATTATTGCGGTGGCTATCTGGCTATCTTTTACGGATTTCTACCGCTTTTTTAAAAGGATTTTTTAAAATCATTTTTTTAAAAGCATTTGCCAGCGTTAGATGTTGTGGTTTGTTGCGCTTTTCTAAAGAATGATTAGCATTCTTTCAAATACCATAACTCTTCGACCATTTATGTTATCGGCAAAATCTAAATATCGAAATAAAAATCTGGTAATGGAAACACCTACACTAAAAAAAAAAACCTCTCAAATATCGCTAAAAAGTTTTTACGCTCCCAGGAGGTGGTTTTTCAGACGTCTAGATACAGAAGTATTTCGCAAAATGTAATGGAAACAGCTTTTCCGCATTTCCACTTCACTGGACGTGACGTGGGGCGTTGCGTTACCAGTTTGTTTACAGTAAAGATGGCTCGGAATGTATGAATGGAGTTGGAGATGGGAATCTTTTTACAAATAACTAAACAGAAAAATATAACTGTCATCCTTGATTACAAACAACAGCGACATGTTCCAAAACATAAAATCTTTTGTATCTCCATCTTCCTCAGAGTGGAGTCTCACGGGACGAGATTTTACGAGAATTACTTCTTATGCTCCTAACACCATTTAATGGAAACACCGGCATATTGCAATTGTACTTTGTCAAAATTTCAGAAATATCTCTTTTATTTTGCGAAAAAACTGTAATGGAAACGCAGCTACTGTTTTGCTCGTGGGATTTTGGATAATAACACCAAATTGCTGGCATAATACTGATGCTAAATGTTTGCACAACAGTGACTCAGAGCAATCTTCATTCAAGATTGTGTAACTTCCTGTGTCTGTGTGTGGTGGTCTTTGTCAAGAAAAAAAGACTTATGATTCTGTTTTTGTGGTATTGGATAATGTTTAGACAGAAATACTTGCAGATACCAATCACCTTACTTTTGGCAAGTATTTCTGATGCTAATATCGTTATCTTCCCAACTTTATCTCAGTCATCAGGGTGACTTCTTTCTTTTTTGATGATGTGTTACTGCATAAATGGCCTCTAATCTTTTCTTGATGTCATTAGATTATTAACTATATACAAAATGTAGCTTTGGTTAAGATGAAATTGGTTTAGAAATATTTCTGTTAACATACATTTCTGAGCTAGAAGACAAAAGCTGATCTGTAGTTATCAGAGACTGTTTATTAATAACCAAATCTTGCAGTTTGGAACAATATAATAAATAATTTTGCCTTAGATGATATCTGAGAATTACAAATCAAGGTCCTCGTTCCTTCGCAGAGAACTTTTTCTGCAGCAGTTCTTGATTACTCTTAACAAACAGTTCTGTAGAGTAATTTAAGTTATTTTCTGGTGTAGATTAATGCTTTCAGTAAGTGGTGTCAACTCTGTGTGATGCAAAAACCAGATGTCAGACAGTTCCTCCTACTGTGTGATGCTTTATCTTGACCGCTTAGAGGCAGTGGAGTGTGCCACCCTCACGTCTGGAGTGCGTCTGTCTAAACGGGTTCTTCTTCATGTGCAGGATGTGTTGTTGTCTTTCACACTGACATGTCACACACACGCTTCCGACCGCTGATGTAGTGGGCCACCCAGAAGAAACTGAAAAATCCATGATGCTGCATTAACAGATGGTTTTTTCATTGACTTTCCACCTCACAGAAGATCTTAACAGCCTATAGACCTGCTCTTCTTTGTATATGACTGGTTGGTTTTGGAGGTTTGTCGGCATTTGAAATGATATAGTTTTTTGCAAATTAACATTCTGTATGTGTTTGCTCTTTTTTTTCGCAATTCTTTTTTGATCAAATTTTTTGTTATGACCATATTAAGTTCTACTATTTTCCAAATTTGCATAGAAGTCAAAGTGCACCAAGTGTATATGCATTAAGACCAAGCTCTGCGAAGGCTTCAACCACCTGACAACACACAGACCACAGTATTTTACAGCCCTCCATGTTCTCTCAAAGCCACCGTTAAATGATGGAGCCTCCTATTACATGAAACCCTAAAATCACAGAGTGGTTTATTCCAGTTAACCGCAAATGACACCGGAGGTAGTGAGCAGAGAACATCGGAGTACGATAGAAACCATCAGTCCACACAGGTTGGTTGGTAAGGAAACATATTCCTTCACTGGGTTTGGATGAAGACCAGTCTTTCATCCAGATGGCAGAGTCTGTGGTGGATGTGGCTAACGCTGTGATGAGTTTGGCTGATGAGAGCATGGTCTTTAAAAGAACTGTCCCACAGTGATGTTTCCAAACCAATTCCTGTCATGTTTCCCAGATATCCACATGGCTCTTTCCCTCCTTCTATGTTTAATTGTGAAGTTGGAGTTGCTCAACAGAACAGAAAGTGTAGTTCATTATATTTGCATGTTAAACACTAGGATGTGAAGCATCGCATTCCCTGTTCTTTTCATGCTTATTTGATTTATTTATGGACATATCAAAAGGATGGGTAGGCTTTGCCAATAGAGACTGCTGATATGACCTGCTTCAGATTTAGCCAAAATATTTATTTGGTTATATATGAATTGATATCCATATCTTCACCGATTAAATCTCACCATTGTTTTTTGGTATGTAGGGCTGTTTTCATTCTCTCACTTTTTCTGTTTGTCCCCATCACAGATGTGTTATTCTGAATATTTCACCTTAAGTTTAGTTGGAGCATTGAGATCATTTAGATTAGAATATTTTGGGAGTTCACTTTTGCTTTCAGCTTCATGTTGGGTACAAGGGCTGAGGACTGAATAACAACAGCTGATTGTGATGAATATTGTCAATCCGATAAACTCCCCTTTTAATTGGAACATCCAGTTGTCATTAGAGGAACTACATCTAATGATACATCAGCAGTCATTCAAGGTGTACCCTGCAGCTTTCCTGTCTCTGAAAAATTCATTCAGTTTTTCTCCATTAAAAGAATATTATCTGTATATTTTCTGTCATGAAATATTCGCAAATCTGTGGGAGCCACATTGTTTACATAAATGTAGAGTGTGTGCTCCTTTGTGTGTTTTTGCACCCAGAAATTCTGTCAAATGTGAACAACAAATGTGATGTTAAACCACATTCTGTTTTTGGTTTTAATAAGGAGATTAAACAGTTTTAGCCCCTGGGTGAATTCTATTTGCAAATTTTCTAATGCTGAACAACAATAATGGTCAAAAATTACAGGGAAAAAAAGGAAAACTGAGAAAACATAGAGGCTTTGTGAAGGCACAGGCTTTTAGATATTATTTTATATCCCTTTCAGTTTTGAAGAATACAAACTAAAGCCACAAGTAAAAAAAAAAGGAGCATCCCACAAACAATTTGGTGGTTTATTATCCCAGCTGGTCATCAGAGAGAGAATGTCGTGTTATTTATTTTATTTTTGGTTTTCTCTGACTGGTGACATTTAGCGGTTTCTTTTTCTTTGAAGTGCTCGCCAGTGCTTCATCGGCACTGGGGGCCTTTGTAGTGGGTTTCACATTTTGACTGGCACTTGAGGCGACCAGCAGGAGGCCTAGCCAGGGATGGATGACATCAATCGGACGAGGTTATGCAGGAAGAAATTCAATTTCAGAGCTTTGTAGGGGACACATAGCAGAAACATCAGAAAAACTGAAAATAAATCGCATAGTCGAAGTGCTCAAAGTTAAGCAAGCGCTTAACTTTGTGAATGTTTCCTGCAGCTGACTGAGGAAAAACAGCCTTTGAGACTTGTTTTTCTTTGGATAAAATGTTTCTTATGTTTTTCTACTCCTTCTCGCCTGGAACTACTTTCACCTCACTTCTCTCTTTGCAGAAAGTGTAGTATTTCTTTCAGGGTTTAGCATGGGCAGTCTTTCCAGTTTAGGATTCTGATGTGATGATCATTAACCAGCGGGCCACACACACACATACACACACGCACTTACTAGAGAGCGGCAACATTTGGAGTGCCTAAGCTCTGATGTTTTGCTTTGTAACTAAATCCCAAGTCACTCTGTAGCCCCAAATCCCAAAGCTGAGCAAGACCATTCCACCTCCCCACTCCTTTGTTGATGAAATTTTCTGGAAAGACGACCTGTTTGTGTAACTGCAGCTGAGTCTGTGCAGAGCTGAGCGGGGGCCTTTAGATATGGGGGGGGCAATGGGGCAGAAAAATCCATGGATGCTGCTGCAGTCTGTCTGACTGCAGCTCATCTGAGAACCATTTGGAGTGTGTTTATTTCTCTAGCTATCTTTACTATCAGACGTCACTATGTTGGGATGAGGGCTAATGAACGGATTTTGGCCTAATCTTTGTTTTCTGTTTGCCAGTTTCAGTTTTGCTGTCGCAATGCTGTTTTGGATCATCATTAAACGAATTTGAAATGTCACACTTATGGCCTCGCTGTTCCTTTTAGTTCTGCAGAGCATTTACGTATCTTTAACTCAATGTTTTGGATTCATTTCAATGAAATCAACCAGAAATTCCACTGTAGCCCACTATAAACTGTCTACAGCAGCATCAAATAAGAGTCAGACAGAATTAGTAGTATGTGCCTTGTACAAAGCCTGATATTTTTCTCTAGGGTTGAACAAAATTGAGCCAAAAACTAAATCTGAAAGACCTTTATCATACTAATCTCTAGGAATGATGCTTTATGTCTGCTTTTTTTTGGTGTAAAAAGGCAACATTTTGCCAAAACTTACACCATAACAGTTTTAGAAAGGATTGTTACAGCTGTTAATTGTTTTCAGTAGTCCCCAAGGGGCCAATAAATAGATTAATTCAGCTGGACTGTGTTGATGCTCTGTGCTAAGGCATGAAACAAAATCACACCCCTCGAAACTCATTTCATACCGGGACATTAAGACAATTATGGTACAAATTTAAAATAAGCTCAGATCTGTGTAAAGTGCTTTGTGCCATTTTTATTTTCAGTATATATCTAATGCAGTAATGTACAAAAGTATCCTTTCCTTCCTTTCTTACATTTTACATAATTTATTTAATCTAAAATAATCTTATCATCTTTACCAAGTCTTTAAAGTACTGAATACAACCTCAGATGAACAACACATGATGTATTGCACTTATTTAACAAAAATTAAGCGAAAATGCTGCAATTCTGCAGCAAGAAGGTTCCTGGATGAAATCTCAACAGTTGCCTTTCAGTGTGTAGTTAGTATGTGTAGCTTGTACAACCACTGCAATAACTTTGAGGTCATTGTTTTCTGTATGGTGTTATCACTTTGTCTGCTGTCTTGTTCCATGATTCAATACAGAGGAAGTCATAATCTCAATGACTGCATGATGTCCTGTTAATACAAAACAAGCCTAAATCATCACCCCTCCACTACTGTGCTTGACAGTGGTGTTTGTGCTGATATGCTGGGTTATTGTTTTGTCAAACATTGTTTGGTGCGTCATGACTGAACATCTCTCATTCATTCATTTGTCTAAAGGACATTATTCCAGAAGTCTTGTGGTTTGTTCCGATGAGACTTTAACAAACCTAAGCTGTGGTTCCACCTGGCATCCCTTCCAAACAAACCAAACCTGTTCACTCTTTTTCTAATTGAACGTGCAAACTAAGGCCTGTAGAATCTGAGCTCTTCTCTTTTTTTTCGTTTTCTCTGAGCATTGTTTGATCTGACCTTGGGTTGAACTTGGTAGGACATCCACTTCTGGGAAAATTGGCTGCTGTCTTGAGTGTTTTCAACTTGTGAATAATCTTTCTCACTGTAATGTACAATGATGGACTCCAAATTGTTTGTAAAAAGCTTTATAAACCTCCCCACATTGGTGGACAGCAACAGTTTCTTATCTAAGATCATTGCTGATGCTTTCCTCCTTGTCACTGTGTTAACACACACCTGAAGGCTACAGGGCAGCAAACTGATAAAACCTCTGTTTTTATAGAGGTTCTCAGACCTGCTGATGATCAGTTACTCAGGTACATTTGATTATTGCTACTTGTCCTCTTCATTGCTAAGGAAAAAGTATGAGTGGACTTATTTCACACTGATTCTGTATTTTGATCCAGCTTCTGTGAAATATCTGAGATTGTATTTACATCATTTTAAGACTTTTTGAGGAATAGATCATGTTTTTTTTATATGACCTCATAATTCAAAACCTTAGAATTGACCTTTTCACTTAATTGTAAAGCTATAAAAACTTGTCTGTAGATCAGAGAAGGTGAAAAATTACCAAATTAGAACAAAACTGGATAGAAAAGTTCTCCCTCTCTCCCTAACAGAAAGCTGCTGGAGGCTGTAATCTTGGGTGCATCATAATTTGACAATGCCTTTTGATGGATGTGATACAAAGCACAGTGAGAAATCTCCTGTCGGAGAGGCACCTCTTCTTCTTCATCCAGTTTTTATGTTGACATTCTGGCTCGTGTCACAGATCCTGAGAGGTTCTTGGCTTGTGCTGGGTGAATATAAAAAGAGGCAGGCTTTTAAAGGTCATCTATCTCTTTTTTCTCTCTACCTCTAGAATTTTTAAGTGATTTTTCTTCTTTTGTCTCTTGTTTGTATTTTTTTTCTTCACATTTTCTTCTAATTCATCTTTTTGTAACTGAACTTGGCCTGATTATTGTAACTCCTCCTCTTTTCCCCTCCGACAAGCATTATGCCTGACTGTCTCATGTGATGGAGTCATATGGTTTCCATCACTGAATGGAATAAAAGAGCCACAGGCCACACATGAAGCTGAGATGGTGTTATTTACCTGCAAGGCCCCGAACTCATCCCATGAACTCAGACGCTTTGGCCTCAAATCTGTACTTCCTCTGATTGCATCATTGGCAGGCACAGCCTCGAAGTGGGCAGAGTGGGGATGTTGAGAGACGCAATATTTTCTTTGTGTTGTTAAAAAATTATGAGGGGGGAGGAGTATCCACTCAGCCAGGACCTCCGCTGTGAGAGGGATTTGTGCATCAACTGTAGATGGTGTTCATGATGGATGCACCACATCTCCCTTTGCATGTTCCTTTAACCAAAGTTCTCTTAAAAGGATTGTTACTGGAGCGATTATTCAATATTAAACTCACATTTTCTTTGCTGGAAAATCTCTTTGTATGTATAAGTATGTTATAAACAAAAAAATAAAAAAATAAAGTCGATACAAAGCTGATGCGCTGTGGGAAACTTTGCAGAGGAAAATCATTAACTGAGCAATTAGCTACACTTAGGGAGTAATTTAAAACATTGTAAACATTGTGCTTGAATGTACCAAAGCCAGACAGAGAAGAGCCAAAACAGGGATTATACTAATACTAAAGCTGCACCTGAAAAATCACTGATTTATGACCACAAACAGTGAAAGTCATGGACCACTTGCTCACACATACACACACAATCACACAGTGAAGCACATGATTCAGTGCAGGCTGCCTCCCCGTCCCGCTGAGAAAGCTGAGCTGTGTATGACTCATTCATTGGGCCGTCATCTCCCTTCTGACTGTAAAACAACTTGGCCTAAATTACAGTGTATCAGAGATCTTGTAAAACATCTTATTTCTGTTTGAGTAATGAAGTACAGATGGCTTGAAAGATTACAGCTATTTAAAAAATACAAAACAACAGGAAACAAACATGAACAGTTTTGGCTCATGGTGAATAAAATCTACGGATTACGCAATTTCAGCTGATTCATTGCTGGATTGGATGTGTCAGGACCATTAAACGTGGCTTTTTGAGGGAGGGGGATGTTGTGTATCTAAGTACTTTCATTAAAAGCTTAGATTTTACAGTCATTATTAATTTGGGTTGGCCATTTAGGCCCAATCTCAATTCTCCCCCTTAGCCCTACCCCTCA
>JAOXYM010000019.1:9366073-9381020 GCA_028567055.1 Leptatherina wallacei
TGAATGTTTTTTAACTGTGGGAGGAAGTTAGAGTACCGGGAGAGAATCCACACATCTACTGTGAGAACATGCAAACTGCACACAAAAAGGCCCAGCTGAGGTTTGAACCAGTTAACCTTCTTGCTGACAATGCTAACCAAATGAGTTGACATTTTATTAGTAAGCTAGATTTTTACAAGAAAGTTCAGAAACCGCTCACTGAAAATCTGGAAAGAGCTCAAAATGGGTATTAAACAGTCACTTTCTGCAATATTTGGACCCATAAGCCATATTAATGCCTTCCTTTGCAGCAATGTCAACATTATGCACATGTGTTTTATGGATAGTTTTACCACAGTGTGATGCTGTAATCCTCTCTTGAGGCAAATGTATGAACATAATGTTTGAAAAAGGCACACAAATAGCATATGTGTTCAAGTAGATTAAACAATGTGCAATAGGTGTACTGTACAGTTGGTGTGCAGAGCTTATGTTGTTCTCTGTGGTGCTGGACTGGACTGTGTCTGGAAACATGTCCCGCTTAGTTTTCTGTGAAACTAAATGTCTCATTTAGTTTTCTGTTTTTCCTACCCAAACAGCCATTTTCCCTTGTAACTATAGATGTGGTTTTAAATCTGTTTTCTTGTTCAATGGCATAACTTTAGTTGAGCATCAAGGACGACCTAGAGGGTGAAGACAAGAAAACAAAAACTCTGACTTCCTCCCACAGTTAAAACATTGTATCAGATTAAACTTGTGTTTTATAATATTAAGTTTGGTCATTCATAAAAAACCTAAACTGATGCACTTCATGCCAACTTTGGTGCTTATGGGTCCACACATGAAATTGGAGGGATGAATAATGTACTTATCTTTCCGGTGAAAGCCTTTTATTGGACTTTACTGTTGTCTTAGCTGCTGGGGTAAATGGCTTCCCAGCAGAGGAGCCCATACCGTCCCCAGTTAGAGGAAGTGTCCCCCTGGCGAGGCTGGTGGTAGAAGTGGGCTGTCGCCCTGGAATCCCAGACACATTCCAGAGGAAATGAACGCTGGTGTCGCCTGTGGGGGCGTGAAGCCTCCCTGCAACAGTGTCTGCCTCCAGTGGGTCGTCTTTGATCCGTCTGTTTACTGAAGACCCCCCAAGTCACTTCCTGTTCCTCAGGGCTTTGGCCATTGTCCTTCCATGCACCCCCAGTCTCTGTTGCTGACCACCCACTCCATCTTTGCTGAATCAGTGTTTTTTTCTTCATTTTTCATTTTCTGTTTCTTGTTTCTGTTTCATAAATGTAATTGCAACACAACTCCAAATTCTATTTTTCTACACTCCTTTACTTATATCACAGACTAAATCTGGTCTAATCCAAAAGATTTATTTATCAAGTCCTCTGTTATTACATGCCTACAAGACATGTAAACGCATCTGTTAAAGTATCTGTATCCTCTCTGATCCCTTTTATATACGATGTCTGTGGTTGCAGGCAGTTCTGTCATGCCTGTTTAGTCTGTTTAGAAATGACTGTGATCAGCCTGTGATACTAACCTTTGTCTTACCTGTTCCGTTTTCTTTGCAGTGGTGCAAAGAGTCGATAGTGTGTCTGAAGGTATTGCAAACTATGGAGGAAAGATAATTGCTTTTGAAAGTGCTTTAAAAAATCTAGGTATGTATTCTAGTTCATGTAAAGTAAAAGTTGCCGTGTGATGCTAAAATATTTGTCGAATTCATTGTGCCAATATTAATTTTCAGGTGATCAAACAGGGGAGAAGTCAGAGAATACCACCACAGAGATACAGGCTTTCAAGAGTAACATCTGGACTCTCCAGAGGCAGCTGTCTGCGGTGGAGGAACGCATCCACAACGATCAAGTTAAGCTGAATCAGCTGCAGAACATTGGCTCAGACATACAGAGCAGCCAAAGCTCAATTCAGGGACTGCTCTACAGCAATACAGCTGCTTTACGTTCTGTAAATGGCACCCTGCAGTCTTATGGCAGTATCATTGAGAGTCTGCAGGAAGACACAGCCAGGCTGCAGAGGGAGTTCCAGCAGCAGGTCAAAATGCAAAACCAGGCCCTGCTCAGCATCAGCAACCTCAACGTCACTCAGGCTCAGCAGAGAGGGCTCATTGCTGCTTTGCAGCGCTCTGTGGACGGTACAAGCCAAGCTATCCAGAAAATGCGCAATGACTTTCAGGGTCTGGAGCAGACGGCCCGACAGACACAAGCTGATGCAGAGTGGCTTCGCAGCAAAATGGAAAACCTGCAGGTAATGGCTAACAATGTCTCAACTCTAGCCAAGGCCAACAACGACAGCCTAGAGGACGTGGGGGCTCAACTCGCTTTCATGGCGGGCCAGCTCCAGAACACCAGCAGCTTGGCGGATGCTCATGACCAGACCTTGAGGGAGATCATGGACCAGCAGAGAGACTTCAACAACTTCACGTCCACAAAGTTCGACCGGCTGGAAGTGCGGCTGGATGAGTCGGAGCACAGTATGGACCGTGTGACTGGCAACATCAGCTTCACCACGCAGCTACTGGGGGCCATCAATCTCAACCTGAACGACCTGCGAACTTGTTCGGAGACAGTTGGACGTCACTCTGACTTGCTGCAGAACCTCAACAGCAGCGTGTCAGAGATGAGCACTGATGCAGTCAGTCTGAGGTCACAGCAGGACGAGCTGGCAGCACGTTTGGACAAGGAGGTCACCAGCCTCTCAATTGTTATGGAGGAGATGAAGCTGGTGGACACTAAACACTCTCAACTAATTACCAACTTTACTATTTTACAGGGTGAGCGATAATGGCTGCCATGTGAGTTGTCCTCATAAAATGCTTGTTTTAAGGTTCCTTACCACTCCCTCTTTTAATGCCCTGGACATGAAGCTCCTGCCAGAAATCCGATCTTAGATTACCAAAAAGTTGCAGTTTTTCCAGGAAATGTGTAAGCTAAGCTAACCATATGCTGGCTGTAGCACCAAGAAAACAAATAAGGTTATTTGTGGCTCTCCTTATGAAATACCTCAGAACTTTTTCCATAAGCTAACCATATGTTTCTATCGTTTCAGGCCCTCCTGGTCCCAGAGGACCAAGAGGGGACAAAGGATCTCAAGGACCTTCTGGTCAGACAGGTCAAAAGGGAGAAAAAGGGGAAAAAGGTTCTCCAGGGATAAGAGGACCCAGAGGAGAGCAGGGAACCCCAGGACCTCCAGGTCTTCCAGGGTTAAGGGGCCTGCCTGGTGTACCTGGTAGCCCTGGGTCCAAGGGTTCCCGGGGGTCAGGAGGTAGGGCTGGACCTCCTGGAGGCAAAGGAGAGCCAGGATCTGCTGGTCTGCCTGGAAGAGATGGTCAGCCTGGTCCTCAGGGGGCACAAGGCCCACCAGGCATCCGTGGCCCAATTGGACCAGCTGGAGAGCAAGGACCAAGGGGACTGCCAGGACCTGTGGGGCCTCCGGGGCCAGTTGGACCACCTGGGCAACAAGGAATGTCTATTAATAGTCCAGTTACTTCTTATGGGCAAGTGCCACTGCAGGATGAGGGAATTGCTCCTGCACTGAGGGCCCCAGGTATGAGTTGACTTATTCAGCCATTAGACTCAGCCAAGTCACAGTGTTGTTTTATTTGTTAGATTTTTATAGATTTCTGCAGAAATTTGGCCTAAGTTAAATCTGATTTGTATCCAAATCCTAAAAACAGATAATCAGAAGCCTATTAAACATTTAGTAAAAGTACAAAAATAATTTACTTGATCATGAGTAAATTGAAGATCATTTTCATTATCATCATTATACCACCACCGTGTTTCATAGGATTCTTAGGATGGAGGCCAAACTCTTTAGTGATGATTTTGTAATCTTTTCTAGTCTGACAAGCTTCATATAAATTGACAGTCCTAGAGGTTTACATACTTCTACAGCTGAAGTGCATCTATAGATTATTACAATTAGATGTTCCTGGTTGAACTTTATAAAAAAGAAAAAAAAAACTGTACATACAATTGCACTGGTGTTTTATGTGATCTATCTCCTCCCTTTAATTGAATAATTTGATTCGTTGCAGGGTGCCCTAGTAATGAGTGGGTAAACTACAGAAACACGTGCTACTATTTCTCCAAAGACCAGCACAGTTTTGATGATGCAAAAGCAACATGTGAATCGAAATCTGCAACGTTACTGATCATCAGTGACATGGAGGAACAGGTCTGAAATCTGCTCAGTTTCTGTAAATCACTGTTGTGTTACGAGCCAAAGTTTTAATTGGTCGCTCCTCATGTCCACCCTCAGCAATGGCTGAAGAAGGAAACGGTTGGAAAAGGTTACTTCTGGATGGGTCTGACAGACAAGGAGGAGGAGAATGTGTGGCGCTGGCTGGATGGGACTGAACCAACTTCCACGTCAGTATTAAAACACCTATGGGAATGTTTTCTGTCCCACTGAAGAATAATTTTGTTTGGAAAAACCACACTTTTCAGGAGTTACTGAATGCGCTTAGCTCATGCTGCCCATTCAAGCAGCAAAAACACTTTCATCTTCTTTTTACATAATCATCCAATGCTTATCTTTTATTAAGACACACATAAAAATGGACAAGACAAATAAGTGAGACAAAACAGCAATAATTAAGTTGGATATAGCAACATAAAGGATAAGTTAACGTCAAAGATCTGCTGTCAAAAACTCTGCATTTTTATATAAGTGGGTTTTGAATATAAATTTCCCTCTTCTGTTTCTTTTATTCTTTTCTACCTGCCTCTCACACTGTAAATGTGATGTGTGATCGCCCCCTGTGGTCTGCCTGCAGAAACTGGAAGCCTGGACAGCCTGACAACTGGGGCCACAGCCATGAAACGGGAGAAGACTGCGCGGGCCTTATCCGTGAAGGGCTATGGAATGATTTCTTCTGTGAAGATCTCATAAACTACATCTGTGAGAAGGATAAGGAGACCTGTACGTTTGCTTCTCTGTCTGCTCTTGTTTGGCAATTTTTACTGCTCTGGAGTAAATCTAAAGACTCTTTTCTCTCTTGTTTTTTATTGCTTTTAATTGCAGCAAGATCTACTGGATCATAGCAATATGCTGAACAGGAGCGCACAGTGAGCAGCTAGACTTCACCCACGTGGTGCCGGTCATGGACACATGGACAGTCTGCATTGAGAGAGCAAATGGGACAATTCTCTCTATTTCTTTCTCCTCTGAATTGAAGCCAGTCCATCATTACCAGCAAGTGCAATACAGCAAAGAGGGAGGAGAACCTGTGTTAGTTATTTTTATAAATTACCAAATCATCAGTTGATTTATATAAATATATATTTTTATGGTTATGTGAAATACATTTTATAAAACTGTACTCCGCGTACAACTAAATATCTGAATGTATATTTCATTATGCAAGTTTTGTAGGTAAGTGTAAACGCTATGAAGCCAAAAGGACTTACTGTATTGCTTTTGTATGTTATTAAGAAAGAAAAGGTGCAAAATGATGCGCAAAAATCAGGTCGCTGATGTGCTATCCTCAAGGAAACACTTATCTAGCTAACCTAAAGCCTATATAACGTTCTCATTTATGCATAAATAGGAATAATTTACACATATTCTTAAGAAATGTCACAATCAACTTGAGTTTTGGTCAACAAGTTTATACTTTCATACTCTATGTATTTTTCTATGATAATTGGTTAAATTACTTTTATAGTAGAAATCTCTCGGGACTTCCTACAGTACGAATAGAAAAATTTCTGCACTCAGGTTTAAATTTACAAAAATTAAGGAAAAACAAATAAATCTAAAAAACTCTGGGAGTGTTTGCATTGATTGTTTGATTTTCTACAATCACAAAAAAAGAAAAGAAAAACATTTCATTCAAAGGTTTTACCTAAAAGGACATCATAAAAAAAAATCATCTGGTCCTTATCAGGTCTTAAAATGAGGTAAATACAAACTCAGACAAACAACACATGACATATTAGAGTCATGACTAAAAAAAAACCTTAGGAGAAAAATAGAGAAGCAGAGTGTAAAACAGAAGTCCAGGCTCAGTGCTTGCATGGAAGACAAGTAGCAGCCAAGTCATCCGTCTCACATCTTACACTTGGCTGAAATTGGGTCATGCAACAGGACAATGATCCCAAACACAGCATCAAATCTGCAACGAATGACTGAAACAGAACGGGTGTTTCAGTGATTTCAAACTTCAACCCGATTGAAAAGTTGTGGCATAAATGCATAAATGAATGTCTACAAACCTCAATGAACAGAAGCAAGGTGGTAAAGAAGAGTAGATCATAGGAGCAGATTATATTTTATGTCCTGATATGTAAAACACAGAATTAAATGAGGGTGCATTTACTTTTTGACGTGTGTAATATAAAGAATAGATGAAGTTGGTGTGAAGTTCATCAAAAAACTCCTTAGTGTTGTAGAATTGAATTTATTCATTTTGCACAAAAAGGTTTTCACATTTTTATTCTTTTTCTTTCCTTGAAAAACATCTTTCTCATTGAATTTAACATTAGATTTCCTCATATATAACCCAGATTATATGCAAACTGTTGATTCTCCTAGATAACCACGGGCTATGCAGTTCATCAACTAACATCTCTTTTCAGTCATTTCATATCCTGCTTTCCTACTTCAGGTCAACTCCAATCACAGTCACTCCTTCAGCTGCACAGAAGATTGAAATGATTTTACGATAGCACCTTTAGTAGGAGGGAGTGGAACTACCTTTCTATCATGGACACCAGATTATTTGCGTTAAAAAACAGACAAGACACTGAAGACTGCGAGTGCTCGTACAAACGACTGCTCCCACAGCGGCCTACAGAAAACGCTCCTGCTTCTGTAAATATGAATGATCTTAAGATGCACTCTAGTAAATGAACTCGACACAGTAAACATTGAAACAGAACAGAACGCAGGAGCTGTGCCAAGCAGTGTGTTAAGTGTGAGCTATGCTTGCTCTAAGCCATACGGTATGTGAATAAATTAAGAAATATACTTCATATTAACTGCTCAATTCACATTGTGTCATGTACACATCAGGTAAAACAAACATACACAAAAGCAGCAGCACATTGTCGAAATGCAGATTTATTGTCGAGGTATGATAAAACTGAATATCCCCTTTGTTTTCATGCAGCCATGTGGCTGTATGTGGAAAACTTGTGGAAAAAATAAATAAAAGCCAATTTGCGGAGCTGGGGGACGACTAGGAGCGCGCAACTTTACAAGCTTCCTTCCATATTTCTTTTCACATTTCTCCGTCAGGGTGCAGTGGTGCGGCTTAGTGCTTGTTTCTGCAACCAGATGCTGTAAAGCTGGTGGGTGAATAAAGGACTCAGGAACTTTCAGCGCCGAGACATGATGCCAGGCTTCCGTCTCGAGCTCCAGCAACAGCCCGTAAACATCACGCCAGATTACCATTCAGATGAGAATGAATCCTGCTCTCAGAATCAGGTGTAATTTACTCTGTGTTGATGAAGTTAGAGTCGGAGCTCTCGTCGGCCGGGTCGACAGCTGCTCTTCGGGTCCCGTGCAGTGAAGAATGTTAACCAAAAGGTGAGAAGGAGCGGAGGTGAGGGTGATGTGGAGGCAGGCTGGCTCAAACAAAGGTGTGAGGTGGTGCTCATCTAGTCGTCCTTCTCCACTATGACTTCCCCGTGAAGAACCCTCCTCCTCTGCCGCAGCATGTGGAAGTAGAGCTGAGGAAACACTGCGAGGAATGCAAACATCACTGAGAAATTCCAGCTTTGTTTTTCAGAGTTGCAATAAGGGCAGTAAACAGAGAGATCATCGATGTGGCATGTGGGTCCATCCATCGTATAGAACCTTGTTATCTCATCTCATGTCTCCGAAGAGCAGGACAAAAGCCACTTCTGAAACATTGAAGATGCCCTTCCAAATTCTGCTCCACATGCCACAGTACAATCTTTATTCTAAAAAAAAGTGGGGATATTAAATGCAGTGCTATGCAAATCAAATGAAAAACAGTACATTGGATGAATATCAAATGCTAAAGAAACAAGACTCTTTTCTCAAAACATACTCATACTAACCGCTGTGTTGCTTCACTCATGCTTTTAACAACACAATTCCTTTGTCATATTTGTCTTTGCTGTGGCTCAGCAAGTAGTGAAATAATTCCCAAATCAGTTTGTGGTTTGATCCCAATCTTCCCATGACCATCTGGGTAAGATACTGAACCCCATATTTTCATATACGTCCATCCACTCATCAGTGTGAAACTCATCTCTAAGTTTCTTTGGATAAAACATAAATGTAAACACAAAACAAACATAAATGTAGTTTTCACTTCATAATGAATCAAATACTTTAGGTTGAAGATCTGGACTCCAGGCAGGTCATTTTAGCACCTGGATGTTTACTAAGTAGCCATACTGTTGGAAAACATGCAGAATACCTGCTAAAACAGGAGGATTATTTATAGTGCAACACGTCAGTTCAAAAGCGCATTAATGAAAATATGGCCTTGAGTTCTCACTGAACGTGACGGAACGAAGTGATGCTGTTCTCTCGCTCTCATCTGATGGCTGCATTGCCACCTCTTTATTTGCACCCTCAGGGTGTTGTCCTAAAAGGTGTTGGCTGGTGATCAGCTGAGATGCTAATGGTGCATAAATCGTCTTCTTAATAAAACTATGCTGAGCTGTTACCACCATTGCAAAGTTGTAAGCTGTACCACTACTTTGCATAATGCAACAATCATGTTGAAGTACAATCCTAGTAGAAGTAGGATATTATTATAATATTCTCTCCTTTTTCTGTTAATGTTTGGAAAATGAGATCCCTGTTTTTTTGTCAAATTTTAGATTGCTTTTTTTTTTAAATTCTGCCCATACCTAACCTCTGGCACTGGCCATTCTTGGGAATGGGGAAAGAAAAGAGCTATTGTATGTTATCCTCAGAAAATTAGCAAATACTTAAAAAGATTAAATAAAAAGTCAATAATTAATTAGCTGTTTTTGTATATTATAAATAAAATACCAGGTTTACAGATAATTGCATTCTGTAAGGCAGTATCAAACCTTTGGTACAGGCCAGAAATTCTCCTTACGTGGGATGTAGGACAGCATGACGATGATGAGGCAGTAGTAGTAGTCAAACGACACGTTATACGTGTTGGGGAGCCTCATGGAGTACATTCCAGATCTGCGCACGAATGGCAGAGCAGTATAAATGGTGAGCAGCTCTCCGACGACTCCCAGCGGATACAAGACGATGAAGAGGTTGTATCTGAAGCAAAGAGAGAGCAGAGTAGGGTCTCTTTACATTCCAGCAGCAAAACACCACAATCTTGTTGTTGCAGTGAGAGGATGCAAATACACTCACATGCATGGTCATCATAAACCTCCCAACTTTATTCAGTTTGTTTTTTTATATATTTATTTAGATGTTGACTGAATTCTAAGCAAAAGTAATCGATCTAAAAAAAATAAGAACATTGATATAACTAGATCTAACACAAGTCATTTAGCTAGAACAGAAAGTCAAATGTTAAGAATAGGTTTATTTCTTACTAAAACAAAATAAAACAAAAAAGGTTGGTATGGATTTTTAAAGCTTTACCCACTGAACTGACAGAAGGTCCTACTTGTTAAATTCAACTCCTAAAAGGCTTGTTCTTGACAGGTATAAACATAACTAGAGCTAGCCAGAACTCATCGGGTGTAAGATAGGTAAAAGGTGGAACTCAAGAGAAAAAGGAGGTTTGAGTTTTTGATTTTAGATTAAATCAACAAAAAAAGGGGCAGTTCAACAAAAAAAAAAAAAGCAGCTGCTCAGGAGGAAGCTGCAGCACTGATGACGTGTCATGACTAAAACTTGGAACAGGGAGCAGGGGATTTGATTTGGCCCAATGTTGTAGGGCGCAAAGCTGTAGGATCAGGCTGTGCTGTAATTTAGGCCCCAGACAACAGTCAGCACTATTAACTACACTATCAGTGGACGTACTCTGTCGATTTAGCACAGTGATCCATGAATGCATGCTCAGATTGTCTATAAACCTTTCATCACAACTCTTTATTTAAGAAAATAAAATAAGTAGCTTGCTGTTACTTTCATAGCTCTGTAAACACATGTAGCCAGGCCACATAAAAATACATCTAACTGATCAAACAGATCAAAACAAAACTAAAAAGGTTGAAGGGAGCAGCTCTACACAAACTAAAACCGTCTTACTGGAAAGTCCAGTCGCTTTGTGCATGTACGAAATAGCATGCAAACTTTTGTGACAGCAGTGCTCTCCAGTACAACATAGCATGCCATGACTCAGGACTGCAAGGTTCCTGCCTTTAGTCAGGACTGCAGCAAAGACCCCGGGGAGCGTCTCGGCGGATGTGAGAGAAATGTTGGGTGAACATTCCATGACCAAAACAGATGGTCTTAAAAACAGGAGCAGCTGAACATGAGCCCTTCTCTGGGGGCCTGGCGTCTCCTCCATGCTTAAAGGAAGACATTAAGGGTAGGGGGCAGGGAGGAGAGCTCGACACAAGAATCAAGACCAGAGACAGAAGAAAGGCTAGCACAGGGCTGGATGGACCCCTGAGGCTGACATGACATGCTAAAATGGATTGATAACAAAAAACTATGTGCAATGTGCAGGTAGCCTTTGTTAGCTGGAATGCTGAGACAGACACGTCTCATTTTGTAAATGGGTTGATGTGCACTGTTCTGCAAAGACGTATGAAGCCCTGTCTGTGCTGTGAGATGCCAAGCCTGTGTGTTGGACAGCTATCAGTGTGTACAGCTGGCGCTCCTCCAAACGGCTCAGATTTCAGGTGAGCTAGCGCGAGGGCAGACCGCCACGTCACAAGTGCAGCAGAATGCAGCATGATGTCACTTCAGCTGAGAAACTTTCACCGGGTATTGCCTCAATTTTATGTTTTATCTCCTGATTGTTAAGGATTGGGATTTCTAAAGGACTTTTTGTTATTTTTAAGCCTCGAGATCAAGTTAAAACTCATAATGTACAGTTAGTCTTTTCTGTATAATCAGTGTACTCAAGAGCACAAAACCCAGTTAGTACAGTATGTCCACTCACTTATAATATCTAATGAATAGGGGTGCAACAATACATGTATCTGTATCGAATCTTTCAATACAGATGCGTACCGAACCATGAGTACTGTATCGAACAATATAAATTTTTTTATGAACTTATCCTCTAATGATGCGCACAGTGTTGAAAGCTCAGTGGATCTGCATTTGACTCCTCCCCCTCGGCTGCATCATCAAGCGCAGATCCACAGAGTGCCTCCAACATGCATTCACTGAAGCAGGGGTCATGTTAACCGGATATTTTCCGTTATTGATTGTTTTTATTAAATTGATTATGGAAAAATCTGAAGACCAACTGTCATTTTGACAGATTACGACATAAAATTTAAAACCTGTACTTATGACTTTTAAACAAATATTTGTAATTAATTTCAATAAAATTACAAGTTAAAAAAGGCATTCACATTTATTTTTTGTATCAAAACAATATCGAACCGTGACACTAAAGTGTCGAACCCAACCATAGATTTTGTGTATCGCTGCACCCCTACTAATAAAGTGTTAATCAATTAACACACACATGCATTCCCTCTCTGCGCAAGCTGTCAGACACTCAACACACACAATGAAAGTGGATGCACCACTTCCTGGTGTAAAAGCTGGTCTCAGCCTGGCGAGGGAATCGCTACATCAGGCCGACATGCTCACACACACAATGTCCGGCTTTATCCAAGTCACAGCTAACGGCATCTCCACCTGGCCCATTTGACGAAGAACGGCAGGTGGTTGAGCAGGTTGAATGTGTAGTAGGAATATCTGGTAATCTCTGTCATCGTCCACACAACCAGGAACAGGATTACACTTTCTTCATTCTGGATCTTCGGCAAAATAAACAGACATAAGTCTGCAAAGCTGCTGCTCTTGCAGGTTGTGTTGCGTGTACTGTGTGTAAATATTTATGTTACACAAATGAAGAACAAGCTCCGTCTTCATACTGTACTAGGACCCTTTTTCTTTCACTGGGAAGTTAAGAATCTTTTATTGACATTGATCTGTTTTTTCATTTAAACGTGTAAACTGGAGCTGGCTAAGTGCAATATTTACCTGTCGGATGCTGTTGGTGACAAACCAAACCATGAAAATCCGCGAACACACTTGAACCCCAGTTACAATCACAGAAGTCCTCACGATTCCTGCAGCAAAGCCGGACAACAAAAAAATCAGCACCTTCACACACGTTATAATGAATGAAATTATATTGAAATTGAACAAAAGTGGAAAAATGTAACACACACCTATAGCACAGTGTCCCACCTGGAAGACAAAGTACACAATAAGTAAGAAACAGTTCAATTAATGTCTTATTTTTCCCTGCTCTTCCTTGAGTCTTACCTCAACTAATGCAAAGGTCTGGAAAAACTTGAGTGTCCTTGCTATACTTCTGTACAGACCCTTGTGTGTGCCTTTCTTGATGTAGAAACGCATCATTGCAATGGCCAAAACCAGCCACCTGCAGAGAAATAAAAAAACAAACCCCAAAAAAGAAAAATTGTATAGACACTGATTCTAACATTCAAACCAAATTGTAATATAATAAAAAGATACTTTAAAAATAAATATTTTGTTACTAATAAATAGTAACAACCTGCTTTTTGAAGTATTTAATAAATGGCTCACAGGTTAAGTGAATTCTTCATATTAAAGCAAAATAATCTAAAAACACAATTGTTAAAAAAAAGACTGCAACATCAACAACAAAGCACCCATTTAACCACAGAATAAAAGATTTGACACTAGAACAGTACTTCATTCTCCCTCATGAAAGAAAACAAGATGTTTCAAGTCCATTTCTACTAAGAGAAAACCTAAGAGCGATCCATTAGAGGTTTTTCAGTTTCACTGTTTCTGTACTTCATCTACATGAAATCGACAAAACCCTGATAGAACCTACAGAAGCAGGCTCTGTCCGAGGTCTCTTCCTATTAAGGGGAAGTTTTCCTCCCTAGTGTTGCCTAGCGCTGCTTAAGTCACTGAAGAATTTGGAGATCTTAAGTGTCTTGAGATTATGACATTTTATTAAACTGAATTTAACTTAACTGAATATCACACTGCTCCAGAACTTCTTTATTATAAAAGCAGTAAATGGTCAATATAATTAAGACTCTTGAATGCCTAGCAGAGAGTATGTATGCATGTAGCAGGACTGCTCCACAGCTGACAATGGAAGCCAGTAGAGAAAGCGAGTATGGACTAAATATCCACGGGTGATGACTGATTTGTAAAAAGACTTTATAAAGATTTTAATGGAAACAAACTCATAAATCAGATGTAATACAAGGGGAAAGAAAACCTTTGTCAAGAATCAAAATGTTGAAATGATGTAAATTACAACACAATGCTTTGATCTGTAAATAACTAAACCTTAAATTTAATAGAAAAATAGTCCAAAGAAAATTTTTAGATGTTGAAATTAATTTTGTTGTTTCCTCTTGTGCATTTTGGAAAAATGTATGATCACTTATTGCCAGTGTCGCATTTCAAAGGATTATGATTATCAGTGTGTTGCACCACCTACGGTGGCTGTGAAGTGCAAAAATGCATTTACATTTCAAAAACCACATGACAAAATTTGAAAACAAATTACATTATGAAAATGTTTTTACATTTTGTAAACAAATATATATTATATAAAACATTTTTGCAAATTTGAAAACAAAATTTAGGAAATAAATATAAAAAGTATTAAAATATCAAACACATCCCAGATCAAATTAACAAAAGACGTCTCTTAACGGAAAGGGAATGTCATGAATACTGGAAGTGACGCCGCGATGACGTCATCTTGTAGTACAAACAAATGATTTGAAGCTCTGAAGACAAGAGATACACAGAATGTGTTTCGTTAGGGTTTTTTTCTAAATGTAATTTTGTTTTTGAATCTGTTTATGTTTTTTTAAATGGAAATGTGTTTTGGACTTCTCAGCCACCGTACCCTAATACTACAAATGTCTTCCAAAGATGACCACAGAAATTTTGTAAAGATTTAACCTATACTCTTCCTACAGAACCATGCTGCTGCAATATGTACAGTCTTCCCTAAACATAGGGCCTAGATGTAAGGATGCCTTGATACCACATTTGTTCAAACCGAGTACAAGTACAAACACTTACATTTGAGTACTTGCAGATACCAAGTACTGATATGAGTACTAATAAATGTCATTACAGTTTACTGGTAGTGACAGGAGACCAGAATGTCAGATGCAATGACTGAGTGGTTAATTATGTCATCCTGCGATAATCCTCTAAAAGGTAAACAACAAATAACTTCCTTGTTTATGCGTTAATACGTTAGAATATTAGAGCGTTGATTCCACAGATTAATCTTCGTCTATTTCCTTGTACGGACCTAGTTTTTTCATATTGTTATCAGGCTTTGTAGTATTGGAACATTTTTATACTTACTACAAGTACATGCACATAGTATCGGGCCAATACCCGATACTGGTATTGGTGCATCCCTACCTTGATGTCAGCAGAAGTTTCTCTAAAAACCTGTAAATGTACTTCAACATTATTAGTTCAAGTTAACCCTTATGGCATGTGCACAACTGAAGCCTCATTACATCTTTGATGCTAGATTTTAAACTGAATACGAACAACGAACATGTCAGTGCCTCTTCTACTAAGACCTGAGGATGTGGCTTCGATGATCAAAAAAAAATAAAATAATAATACTAATAATAATGATAAGAATAACAATAAGAATAAGAATACAAGTTTTGATTGATTAAATAACAGGCCAGTTTTTCACTGTTGGCATTTCTGCATTTTGTTTACATGTTTTTTTTGTTTTTCAATTTTTTTTTTCATTGTAAATGTTTAACCTGTATTTTTTGAAGGAATGGAAAAGGTTCTGAGAAGTGTTTCTGAGCTGATGCAGTGACTTAATGAAGTT
>JAOXYM010000019.1:9386011-9401193 GCA_028567055.1 Leptatherina wallacei
AAGCTCTACTTGACAAAGTAAATTTGCTCGGCACAAAACAGCAGCCAGACAATCATTCTGCTTGCTACAATGCTGGAAAAGACAGGTGTAAAAAAAAACACAAAAAAAAACACAAGGTCACAAGGTGATGAACCTCATCCTATTCTTGCTCTTGAACAACTGAGACTTCCAGAGATGCTCCTTTCATTCCCAATCAGGACACTCACCTGTTTTCAATCAACCTGTTCAAACAACTGTTTCCCAGTCTCTTGTTGCCCCTCTTCCAGCTTTTTTGCAACATGTTGCAGGCATCTTATTCAAAATGAAAGAATATTTGCAAAAACAGGGTTCATCAGTTTGAACATAAAATAATGTGTCTTTGTAGTGTATTCAATTAAATATAGGATTTACAAATCATTCTATTCTATTTTTATTTAGGTTTCACACAAGTTCACAATTTCTTTGTAGTTTGTAGTTGAGATGTAAATTTAAAAAAAGGTTATGTTACTTTGAGTACAGTAAGAACAGAGTTGTATACACATTGTTTCCACGTTGTTCTGTCTGATATGCTGTTTAAAAAAAACACCAGAAGGAACGTCACCAGGATGGGGTAGGAGGAAATCCCAGCTCAGCTCATCTCTGACCCGACATGCTCTCAGCACCTCCGGAAAGACCTCGCCGTCATCAACAAAACATGCGTTCAGTGGAAGAACTGGTGGTGGGTTAAGCAGGGAAATCCAAACCACTGACATCTTTGTCAATGGTCCAATAGCCTGGTTTTTCATCCTCTGACAGCATAAACTTGCTCTGCTTCACCAGCTACACAACATTAGTTACTCTGCTGTGGTATGATCACCAAACTGGAATCTAAAGTATATTGTCTCTCTTTTTAATCTATATTACTTTTATATAAAGTAGTTTGCAGTGAAAACATTTAACAAGAAGAGTGATAACTGCACATGGCACACTTTCCCTTGGAAAAGTCTTATTTTATGGCTGTGCTTTGTGGATTATCAAGTGAATACGAGGACAGTGTTTAGGGGCTGGAGGCAGAAATTTCAGACATATTTCCAAGCGTAGCCAAATAAAAGCAAACCTACCTCACTTCCTTCAGCTCTCACCACCCCTCTGTGGCAGCCTGTCCATCCTCTCCCTCAAGCCTTCCACGTCATGTTTTCATTTTTCAAATTGACATTTGCCCTCTTTGCCCCTGGCCATTCTCCAGTTCTGTCTGCGGACTTTGCCCACCAAGTCTCTCTTCCTTTGTACTTTTCGTTCCATCGTGTTCTTACTTTTACTCATCCTGAATATTTAACATCTAATCATTGGACTCTTTACTCTCACCCTGTCCCTTACTATCCAATCAAAGAGAAAGAAGAATTCATTTTCTGGAACAAATCCTCTAAGTTAGAACTTTAGAAAGCACTCAGAATTGGAGGAATACACCCTAAAGAATAAGATTTAATACTAATAAAACATGAGAACAGCACTGTCCACTTTAGAGCTTCTGCTAATTTCTCCACTTCAAGCAAACCACACAAACACAGTGTCATATGAAGGCAGAGACTGATGATAAAGATGTTTGTCTCATCACTGTGGGACAAAAACTCTACAAGCTAGCAGCCAAAGAGTGGCAAAAAAATCAACAGAAAACAAAAAAAACAAACCACATAAGCAAAATCTATGTCTTACTTTTGCTGTTTTGTGGTAAAAAGTTTTATTCAACCTAAAAAAAAACCTATACTGATATTCTAATATACCACCCCCACCCCCCTACCATCATCTCTGCTGAGCAGGTCAGCAGAAAACTGAAGAGACTCCGTGCCAGGAAAGCAGCTAGGCCTGACAGGGTGTCGCCAAAGCTGCTTAAAGCCTGTGCTGCTGAGCTTGGAGAGCCGCTCCAACACATCTACAACCTGAGCCTGCGTCTGGGTGTTGTTCCCACCCAGTGGAAGACATTGTGTCTCATTCCCATCCCCAAAAAGAGACACCCCAGCAGACTCAGTGACTTCAGACCGGTGGTGCTCACCTCCCACCTTATGAAGACGATGGAGTGGCTGGTCACCCGTTCCATCAGACCACAAGTTCAGCAGGGAGAGGACCCTCTCCAGTTTGCATACAGGGAGAAAGCGGGGGTTGAGGGCGCCACCCTCTTCCTCCTTCATAGAATACACACACACCTGGACGGACTTCCTCACTGACAGACTGCAGTTTGTCAGACTGAAGGATGGCACATCCGACACTTTGACCAGCAGCACAGGAGCACCACAGGGTACTGTCTTGTCCCCCCTCCTCTTCACCCTGTACACAGCTGACTTCCAGTACTACTTGGAAGTGTCACGTCCAAAAGTTCTTGGATGACACAGCGATTATTGGCTGCATTAGGGAGGAGCAGGAGGGGGAATACAGGAATCTAGGAATCTTACCAACAGACTCAGGAACTCCTTCCTACCCAGAGCCATCAGACTGTTTAACAGCACACTAGGCAGGGGTAGAGGGGCACCACAGTGAGTAGTCCGGTTAAGACTTTTACAACTGGACTAGAGCAAAAGTCTGCACTTTTAATTTTTTAACTTCAATTATATATTTTATTGCATGTTTTTATTATTAAATAGTACTTTGTTTTTATGCTACTGCTGAGTCATCAATTTCCCTTAGGGGATCAATAAAAAGTATTTATCATTATCATCATCTAATTTTGTCACAAATTAAGAAGCACTTACTCCTCAGGTGAGGTGACAAACGTTTAAATCATTCCAAAAAATTGTGATGTCCAGAGATATAACAGGAGGACAAAATGAGATATTTCAGATGTCTGCACAGTGCCACAACTGACTTATACACTCAATATTGGAGCCATTAGTCCTAATGCTGAGTGGATTAGTCACATGGACGTATCACTAATCAGCCTAACATGGATATCACCAAAATTCAGCTTTTTGCTGATGGCTGTATTGGCAAATAGGATCAGATCAAGTGATGATATTGCTCAATATTTGTCTAGTCTGTCCTTGTTGTAATGCACTGACTTTGCCTTGAACTGACAAGATTTATTTTATTTACATCGCACAAAAATTAGAAACAAGCTCCTTTCTTTATATTTTCAAGTACAAATGATCTTATATCGTGATGATGGAATGCTTTGAAACAGTTGGATTATTCATTGGTCCAGGTCTTTTCTTTAATGGAAGGGTAGGAATAATTTTGTGCACGCCTTTATATATATATATACATATATATATATAAACACTTATTTCTGACCTATTGCCAATGCTATTTATCTTTTAAGCCATATTGTACTCCAGTAGCAGATGACACTGAAACAAAAACTATCCTGTTACACCAGCAGGTAAAGTAAAAAAAAAAGTAGAAGCTGTTCAGTAAAATATTTGGTCCACTACAAGTTTTTTATCTGTAAAAACCTAATTTATACAAAAATTGAAGGATGTTAAGGGGTTAATAATCTTTTTGCCTAACCCTTTGAGCTAATCTCCTCACATTTGGGGTATGTTGGTACTGGTCCATAGTTTTTAAATATAATTGCTGATCTCTATGTTTCCCTTCATTACTTCCTGCAACACTCCTCCCCATCTCTTCGTCACCGAGGCTCTTCATGGTGCCTCAGCCTTCTCAACCATGTCCATTGCAGATTCTCATGGGTGTCTTTTTCTCTTTGTCTTATTTGATATGTTTACGGGGCTTATGTCACTTCTCATTTGACTTTGTGTTCGCAATACCAATTATTTTTCAATTTATTGCTCCAATCTCTAAAATGATAAGAACTGTATTTAGGTAAATGATACCATCTTGGTATATGATCTGTATAGTTTAGGGTACGCTATTGAGCCTCTCCACCGTCAAACATTTGTTCGAAATATCTAAAGACATGAAACATAGGAGGGACAGTGTTTCCCTCCTGAACAGGTATCAGTCTGTACTGGATTGAGTTCTGCTGTCATAGAGGCGCTGCCTGAGAAACTGCATTGCTGTAGAATCTAAAATTAGCTCTCCTTATGACACCGAGTAGAAATGTGTGTAAACTAAAGACAGCACCAAATATAGTGCAGACCACCTAATCCTTAACCAGTTACTTGATCAGGTGCTCAGGTGTGTACAGTCTGCAGCTGCACAATGTCCAACTGTTTCAGGATGTGTTCTCCTTCCTAAAGATCATAAGCTTTAATTTGCATACATACATTGTGGCATAACTAATATTGCCAATTTTCTGAAAGATTTCATCCTTTTGGGGGTTTATTTCTTATGACGCTGTCAATAGCAGACACAATAATGATGAGAAAATCCATGGAATTAGAACTGACAAAAGACTGTTTGCTGCTTCCAATGTTTTACATTGATCACTTTTTCCCGCTAGATGGCAGCAGATAAATATGAGAAGATCCAGTAGTATCATGTTTCTTTGGTTGCCGCTACTAGTTCCTGGATGTTGGCTTTACTTTAATAGTTGTTATAATTCCACTTGTGTCTCCATGCTTGTACATGAAATCTCACAAATCAGAATTTTATGTGTTATGTTGAAATATGATTTTTGCCTCTTAACCACTGACTGGGACACTATTTTCTTTTTATTCATTTTAAATTATATCAGTCCTTGAGGATGCAGAGAATAAACTTTGTTTGTATGATGTATAAAAAGAAAGTAAACGGTTTGTAACATCACCGTCACACCGAGGTACACAATGCCTAGTGCAGTGTAAGCAGTTGGGTGAGCAGAGAGCCAGAGCTGTGGTGTGTGGAAAATGCTAGTGGAGGGAGACAATGCAGCAGTCCGAGGCCTGACCAGCCCTCAGAGGGACAGGGGTCGCCTCACTGCGACAACAGCCCCTGTCTCCCTCCCTTCTTTCTCTTTTTGTTACCTGCCACAGTATGGGCTCAGGGAGGACGCTGAAGTTTGCCGTCTGCGAGGTGCTGCAGTTTGCAGGCCTGTGCGTGCCACTCTTCATCGTCATGCAGAGGTTTGCCATCATCGTAGCAAAGGTCAAAGCCTCCACACAGCCCCCTGGTGATGGTAGCACAGCCTACTGGCTGATTGTGGCCTCCTCCATCGCTTACGTCACCTCCACCGCCCTGCTGGTCTGGGTACCCCTGAAGTACATGGTCTTTATGAAGAAGAAGTTTCTCATTGGAAGGAAGAAGTGGTAAGTTTCTGTTGACTCAGCAGTGGAGGTGCTAGTTGTGTGTGGTTGTCAGCTGGAATTCCAGTGAGGCACTTGGAGGCCTGAACAGGCCTGTAGCTAGTTTGCTAAGGAGGGCAGTTTTTTTGGACTTCATTGGTTATAACCCACAGATGACAAAATATATATATTTTTTGTGTTGTGTTAAAATGATTTTCACCAAAATACAGAATAATTTACAAACACATGTGAGCTATATGGGTCCACTAGTTGTCTATGTGAAACAGTTTCTGCACATTTGCGCATCTTTTCCTGTTAATTTGTGGATCAAGTTACTACATAAGTGACTTCTGTCCTGTTTGTGTGGTGATTTTTGTGCAGGTGGTATCACAGCTTATCTGTTAAAAGAAACATCTAAATCTGTAGAAGACAATCCACAAATGAGTACAACAATCCACCAATATCTCTATAAAGGTTTACTTTTGCCATGTGTTATGTAATATTCACAAAAATACGAAGTGATTTGCAAACATATATTAATAACTGACTCTGTAAACATGCATTTATGGTAAAAATGATAAAGGGTTATAAAAATTTGATTACTTTCTCCACTGCAATGCATGTAAGTGAAATGTATATATTGGTGGATCTATTTGTATGCTTGAAAGAAGCTTCATGCATTTTGAATCACTTCCTGTTAGTTTGCAAGACATGCCCCCTTTGTGACTTTTCTTCAAAGTGTTTGAGTAATTTTGTTAAACTGCATCCGAGCAGATCTTCAGAGAAAATTCACAAATATTAGATGGAGGTACTGCTACACCAGTATACAGTACATAAACAGATGAGGACAGTGTTGTAAAGAAACAGTTCCCACTCATTCAACCCAGAGAAATGCATCCTACTAGGCTCCCTCGTCCTCCAGTAAATCAATAAAACACAACGTTTAATGTTGTTTAAGCTTTTTAGCAAGGGTACAGAATTGAATATTTTAGAATAATAAGCTGTCCTAATCACCAAGTCAACAATTAGCCAGTCAGCTTATTAGCATTAGCATAATGAGTAAACTTAAATCAGTCCCTGTTTGTAGCATTGTTGGATTGGATAGAGAAAATGTTTCTGCCGACTGCATTTACATTTATTAATGTGTTTTTTTTCATGTTAAGCTTGAAGAAATATTATCTAAGGAAAAATCCATTAGCCTATATATACTTTTTGTCTTTGGATATGGGACATTTTTCTTGTACTTTAAGTCTTTTGTTGCTCAGTGGGCTAATCCTTTGCCACACTGTAACAGAGGACTGATTTAAAAGACAAATCACATATTTTTGATGTCGTTTAGTACAAGTTTGATAACTAAGAGTAGTGTTTCTACAAAAATGAATCTTCACCATTTGTGAAACAATTTTCTGTTCCCCAACTGAAGGAAGAAATTGCTCCACATTAAATAATCTATGGGCAAACATAGGTGAGACCACTGTGGAAACTGCGAACAAACCCACTTAGGCCAAAATATATCCCCTATGGGTCCAACATGGACATGCTGGCTGGATAAGTTTCTAATATACACACTTCCTGTTTACAAAACAATTCCACATAATACAGTTTTTGTTGTTTATAATTTGAATTATTAGTGGGCCATGGGCCTATCTACTAAACTAGGCCATATCATGCAGTATGTGCAAAACATTTTATGTTCATGCTGGAATTTAATTAATAACATGTGAAAGGGCAATAAAATAGCAACCATCTGATTGAGGTGTAAGTAATTTGACAACATAGTTTCAAATACACAATTAGATAAGGATCTTGACATACATATTCAAATGTAGTCATTCAGAAATATGTGTTATAGGAGAATGTACACTTTGCATGAAATCCCAACATAGACCAGCAGTTCAGAGGCCGTGGTGAACAATAGTGACTTTATGGAAGAAGAAAAGATAGCTATGCTAATTAAGTTGGCATTGTATCAGGTATGTTATATGGAAGCCTTGGCTTTTGACTCACAGAAAGCATATTTTTAATATATTAAAATCTGAGAGGCTCTGTTTAAAGCAATATGACATAAGTTTCTATCTCTGTGCTTCTGACTCGTTTTGAGGGCACACTGACATTTATTATGCACATTCCTGGGGCCATCAGTGCCCTGCGGTGTCCTGGAACTGAGAAACTGCTCTTCACAACTGCATTTTGCTTTACAGCACCATGTCACACGCCAACAAACCGCATATCAAAACACCAGCTGTTATGAACACCATGGCTGATTCAACAAAGAAGCCATAAACCCCACATTATCAGAAGAAGCTAGGAAAAGAAAGAGAAACAGAGCAAGAAATAGGACAAGACTAACAATCAGTCGGGCTTTTACACACTGGTGAGAGCTCAAAAAAGAGACAGGATGCAAGCCTAACGGTGAATTAATCTGGATTAGGGACGCCACAGACGGCACAAATTTGAGTATTACATACAGCTTTGTGTGTGTTGTATGAATTTCTAAATATGAATAGTAAGGATTCTGAATGACAAGTACCTCAAAATCTACAGACTTCCTTTTTGTGCTTAAAAAAATCAGGTCCCTTGTTACAGAGCTAACATATTATATGGAACAAATCATTCTATTGTGGCAGGACATAGGAGGGCCTGGGCAGAGATTGAACCCACAACCTCCCGGGTGAGAGTTAGCGCACTGACCAGTCAGCCAAAGGGATATCCCTGTGGCCAAATAGCCAGGGCACATCATCAATCGGAAGCATAGTGACAGGACCCTCACTGTCACACTATTCTCAGCCTTTTTTTGTATCTCTATTTGGACGTGTTTGAAATGGAAAATATCTCAAGACCTAGACTTGCTGCACTGAATCCAATGTAGTGTTAATCATGTTATCTCCTAACATCTCCTATTATTAATTTATTTAAATTTTTTGTTTGTTTTTTGTTTAGAATAAATTAGACAACCCTCTTTCCTAAGTGTCATTGTGAATGTGCAAATGATCTCAATACAATATGTTTTCATACAATATGATAATATAATATATATAATATAATATGATAGAGTTTTGTCAGATACATGCACTGTGAAGAACAGACAGGTTATGCATTGTGTCATTATCTTAACCCCACTATGTAGTCAGAATTTCAATAGGTTCAGCAAAAAATGTATTCCTCTTGATGTTTTATTCCAGCTCATTATTAACAACCCTTCAACCTTCCCTCCCTTAACTTGATATTTAAAAATGTGTTGGCAATGCAGTCTCCTCCTGATGGTGTTTTAAATGTCTCACATTTGTGTATTTGGTCACTGGGATTGTGCAAATGCATTGTAAGCAAGTCACAACAGTCACGTGTCTCACAAATTGACAAAAAGTGATTCACAAATGCATGAAACCTGATTAAAAACGGTGTACTTATGGATCCAAAAATCCATATATTTCACATACCACACATATTTACTATGTGTGTTTTCATATCAGCAGTTACGTAATTGTGAATTAATCTGTGTTTTTGTGGATTTGATTTTACGCAACAGTGAAATATTTGCAGATCATATAACAAAATTGTTATCTTGTGTAGGTTACAGCTATCAAAGTCCAATAAAAACTTCTATAGCTCTGAGACAGCATTTGGCAGGTGAATACCATGAGTTAGCAAGTCCTGTGACTGCTTTTGTCCTTTTCTTCTACTTTTTGTTGTCTTTCCCCCCTTTTGTACTTGTATCAGGAGACCTGTGGCCCTCGTTTATGTGATTCTATCCACATTACCCTGCTTTGCCTTTCTCATCGCCAGCTCTGAGGTACAAAAGGCAGTAGATTTTCTTTTTATATCCTTGATTTGTTACATCTATACATCTATGCTCTGATTGTGACCTTAACGCATATGTTTTTTTTTTCGTAACAAAAGTCAGTCCATAATGGTTGATCCCTTCCAGATAATTTAAGTGATATATTTTATACTCCAAACACAAATCAAAACATGAAATGCTTTAATTCTAAAATTTGAGCATAGGATGAGCCATCATAGAGCGAGGCAGTGATGATTTGTGAGAAACCCTTCGGTTCTCAGTGGAGGAATATGCAACCTAATGAACAAGGAGCTACTGATAAGCAGCTTGGTTCCTCTTCCTGTCCATGCTGTCAAATCATCTGTCCATGAAGCACATTTTCACTTCCTCGTTGGCTGCAGCCCAGACCCTATTTGCTGTTTTATGTAGCATCCTCCATAACCCAAATTGACCTGTTGGCCCTTGCTTATCTGGTCTCTTTTCCATAAGAGCTGTAAATTCTGCTAAGATGACCAGTTTGTCTGCTTTGTTCTGTGTCCTGTTAGCATGAAATCCTGACTCAGGCAAATACCAAAGCTGCAAGTGATATGTAACAGCTTACAAAGTTCATTACTGTTGATGTTAAGCAGTGGGTTCAGGTCAAATGTATGTTTATATAATTAGTATATTATTTAATTATCATTATTTGTACAGGTGCAGATAAATAACAACATGAAACATGATGCATTCACGGAGCTCCCAGTATCACTTGTCCTCTTCTCGCTCATCTGTATCGATGTTGTGGAGAGGATACGCCACTGCAGACTGACCGGGCAGGGTGAGCGCAGCTCTAAACACACTACACAAATCACTCACTGAGAGCTATAGATCCTGAACTTTCCTCTGACAACTTCTATAGTCATACCAGCCTGGTTTTACACTGCAGGAGCTTGGAAGCAACAAACAGTGAACTGGTCTCTACATCATTTATCCAGAACAATTCAGTGATTTAGTTTCAGCTTCTTTTTCTTGGCTCCGTTCCCACGGCTAAATAATATCAGCAGTTCTGAGGAAATTTTCTCTCCGCTCAGTTCCCAAAAATCTAATGAAAGGGTTTTTAGACTCAAGTAGTTTTCTTAGTAACAACCGCAGTAGATTAAGAAATGTATAAATACATTTTTATGTCGAATAACTGAAAAAGAAACAATATTTCTGAGAAGTCAGGGGTGTCATCAGGCTTTGGCCACAAATAAACAACAGACTGTGCTTTTTAATAATCACATGTCCTAGTATGCAAGCAGCTGTATTTCTTCTGCAATCATGATCCCATAAATGTTGAAATAAGATGGAAATCATTTGAACTCTTTCGAAAAAGTTGAGACAGGAGCTTGTTTATAGCTGCGTTGCATCCCCTTCTTATTTGACAAATCCCTGAAAGTGTTTATGAACTGAAGAGACTGATGTTGCTTTGAAGGGAGTCAGTTTTTCACCTGGACTCTTCGTGGAGCAATGCTGCTGTAATAAAAGCAGAGTATAGTTTAGTGTTGACTCATTTTATACAGCAAGGCATTCAATGAGAAAGATACTGTCTCGATGGCATCAAATGCTCGAAAAAAGGGATCCTCAAACCTGGTCTTAGAGGGCCGGTTTCTCTACTGAAACACTCCTTCATTCGTTTTCTGTACCGCTTAATCCAATCCAGGGTCACGGGTCTGCTGCAACATACCTGACTCAAATCAATGTGTAATTAACAGACTTGTGCAGAGCTTGACATCAAGCTCTGCACAAGTCTGAAAATCAGGTGTGTTACAGCAGGGAAACCTCTAAAACCTGCAGGACCCCAACCATTGAGGACCAGGCCAAGATTGAAGATAACTGCTTTGAAACCTGCATATGATATTGTGCAATGATGTTCGAAACAGTTACCTATGCCATGTACACTGATGTACCCCTATAAATGGTGGCTGTTGATCTGTGGGCTAATAACACGCTTAAGGGTTGTTCTCCTCTTAAGCCTGGAGGACACTGTTTATATTTTCCAACTATAATTTGACATTTTTACCTCTTCAGACCACCGAAAAAGTTTTCTTTTCACATGGGTCCATCTTAAATTACCTTGGGCTTCAGGACATTTGCAGCATTTTGGTATCTTATTTAAACTGTATATTTTTAGCCTGTATTCCTGGACCTATCCAGTGATTTCTGTGACAGAATAGTGTCTGTTTGTTAGATGTGGCACTTCATGGACTGCTTCTGTCTTTCAGTGCCCCTGTCTTAACCTTGTTTGATATGTTCTTTTTTGTTTTCATTCAGTGATGTTGTTTCAATAAAATCTGAAGTATTGCAATTTATTTTTGCTGTATAATCATGTTTGCTTGTCCTTCCTTTTTGTTTATGCAGCTAATGACATGGAAAGAGATGCTGAAATCCCCTCCACTGTCCTTACACATGTAGAGCAGGTGACACCAGTAAATCCCATCACTCCAGCTGTGCCCGGGCAAGGTGTGCCCACACCCATGCAACCTGGGGCAAGCCAACACAATGACAGGAACCAGAACGGAGCAGGAGCCAGACCAGAGACCAACGGGACAGTCCCAGGGATACCAGGGACCCCTGGCAGGCCGTTCAGCATCTCTGGACTGAGCTCTCGATCAGCAAGCACCACAGCGTACCGCATATCTCCATATGGCTACACTGGCCCTCTGAGATTCTTGTGCGCCAGTGATGCCCGCGCAGACGTGTTTGTGGACAGCTTTATGTTCTGGATGGATACAGTGGAGATGGTGAGAGTGGCAGGACACCCACTAGTTTACTACTCAGGCTGGGTGTTTCCTATCTACATCTTCAGCTATGTGTCCTGCCTGCGAGTGGTAGTCATGCCCCACAGTCCCTTGCTGTCTTCACTGGGAGTGGCCCTGCAGGACCTACCCTTCTTCTTTGTGCGTGTTGGCCTCATTGCCTTCTTTGGCTTTGTCACACCCGTCCTCTATCTGATGAAGAACCTACTGGTCTGTCTGGCTTTTGTCTATTTCAACTTTATGACCAAGCTGAGGGTTTTCAACACAGAGAGGATGTTCTTTTGAGACCAACACAGTAAAGATGAATAGTGCAACACTGAAGGAGGTGGAAGGAGACACAAACAGGAAATGTAGCCTGATGGGATTCCAAAGGTGGTTGCACCAGCTCTTCATAAGCTTGAACTTAGTAATGAACATTTCATTTAATTAGATTGGGATGCATATAAACGACTTTTTGCATAGTTTCTTTAGTCAAATATTAATTGCCAGGTATGACCATTATGTAGTCAGTTAACAAGGGTAATGTTAGCTTGCTGAAATCTGGTATGGCGTTTTGACTTTGTAGTCAAAAGGCAATGTGGAATATACTCAACATACCTTATATGGTGCTTATCAAAGTAAGTAAAGTAAATCTGGAATAATGGCATCCACACAAATTGAATCATTAAAGGAGTGGACAAAAACTGTTTGTTTCCCAAGAGGAATACACAGAATTGAATCCGATTTTGCAATCTGTTTGAATAAATCATTGCTTAAAAGTAGTTAAGGAGGAACTTTTCATTAAAACTAACCGATGGATTTAAATATAGCTGGTGCAATCAAACCAAGTATGAATTTTTTTTAATTGATTTTATTTTTATATATATATAATGGTACTTTTGACAGGCCAAAAGGGAGCTCTTAGGCAATGGAAGTTATGTGTTAAATGACTGTTGTGTTACGTTTTATTACCTTCATGTGCAATCAGCCTTTTTTTTTTAATACACAGAACCCCCTGACCCCCACCATGCATGGCACTTTGGGACTGTTCCTGTAATGTCTTGAGATTTATAGCAGATTTTTTTTCTACCATCATAAGGTGTGGTGAATGTGTAAAAGAATAAATCCATGTTGTTTAAATTAGATTTTTTTTTTCTTTGCTAAGTTAAAATTCACAGGATAAGAAAAATCAAAAACAGTGTGAGTTTGTATCACTGATACATTTATTTTAGTAAGATTAATAAAGAAACTCTTAAAATCCATGCTTGAGCATCAACCTGTGATTTATGACTTGCATAGAGTTTTCTGACACCGTGTGCTTGTTTTTGACCTCCTTTTAAACCTTAGATGCGAGAATTTATCTAATTTCTTTCCAACTACTCCCCAAGAGAAAAGGTTTCCTGTAATTCTTTTGGAAAACATTCTCATTACACACAACAGCAGCAGAGGACACAGTATCGCTGCACCTGCAAAATGTGCTGGGATTCAACACAACAGCCATGCAACACCACGGCAACAGACTCAGATAAGAAACTTCCACAGAAACATGACTGCCCTAAAGAATGTTTCCAAAAAAAAGTGGGGAAGTTTTGTAAATTATAGAAAAGAAGATGTGATTTACAAGTCTCTTAAAGCCTGAAAACGGTACAAACACATCATATCAAATGTTAAATCTCAGATTTTTATTCTGTTTTTTTAACAAACACAAGCAGATTTTGATTCTGCATCACTTTTCAAATAAAGTATTTAACTCTCCTCAGCTGTTTGAGGGCTGGAGTTTTGGGAGTCTGGATTGCACACAGGCCAGTTCAGTTTCAGGACTTTTTTTTTTTGATTCATAAAACAAGGGAGCTGCACAGTGCTGTGGCTGTTAGCACTGCTACCTCACAACAAGAAGATCACTGGTTGAAACTTGGCTGTGGGGGATTAGAACTGGGGCCTTTCTGTGTGGTCTGCTTGTTCTTTCCATGTACGTGTGGGTTCTCGACGGGTACTCCAACCTCTTCTCACAGTCCAAAGGCATGCATGTTATGTGTAAATGGTCACTTTAAATTCTCATGAGGAGTGAGTGTTAATGGTCAATTGTCTTTCTGTGTTAGCCCTGCAATGGACTAGCAATCTATCCAGGGTGTACCCCGCCTCTTGCTTGCTAATTACTGGGATAAGCTCCAGCTTACCCATGGCCTTGAATTGGATTAATAGAAAACGGATGGATAAAATATAGCAGGCCTTCATTGATAAAGCTGTTGGTAGTCGCCTATATACGGCTTCAAATCCTGTAAATAATCTTTTTAGTGGTGTTTTCATAAATATACAAGTTAGCCTCATCATAAGCACTAATCCTCAAACATGGCTTCATTTTAGCTTGAACCTTTTCGATTCACAACAAAGTCAGTGTCCACAATTTACAAAAAAAATTGGAAAGTTTAGCTCATAAGATGTCAAGACTGTTTTTCATTTCACCTTGTCCTTGTCACATTACCTCTGACCAAGAGAGGAAGGTCATTCAAAGGTAGTATTCAGTCTTGTTCTTCACATGGAGGTAATATTATGTGCATAAGCTTGTACTTAATAAATGACTAATCCATTTGATTTAAAAAAGAAAGAAGACTAATCTTCTGTCATTATTTTCATGTCCAGGTGTGTTGCTGCACTAACCCACTATTTTAAAGATATCACCCAACACATCACATTCACATCAATTCACATTAAGCATATATTTATCAAAAATAACATTTCTGAAAGTCTTTCAGAGATTTCACGGAAGCATTTGGTTTGAATGAATGAAACTGTATGCACTGCAAGGCTGTTGCTGGTAGATGTCTATCACAGCATAATGACCATCAGCAGGCAAAATAAAAGTCTCATACACTGACTGTCCATCATCTGCTAAGCGTTCGAATGGTTTAAAGACCAAATTTTAGAGCTGGTGAACATGATGGAGCTTTTATCTACCAAAATACCACAAATTTCTCTTGAAATATAGTTTAAATTGCAGTTTTGAATGGGACTAATGAGCTTTTTGTTTATAGACTTATCTGCTGCCCCCAAGTGGCAGATAAAAGCAGTGATGCAGCTTTTGTCTGTACAACATGAGGCAAAAATCTTTCAAAGATACAGAGCCAACTGATCTGGATCCATAGCTATATTGTATTGAGCAGAATTTTTGGACATTTCTGCATTTCTTAGGCCAGATTGGTCCGACTGTCAATCATTTCCCTCAGTAGGAAACAGAATTTCCCTCTCATCTCTTTGTCTACTAACTGGAATCATCTCTGTAATCTTAACCTGAAGCCTTGTGGGCCTCTAAGAGGTCAAGTCCACCCCTTAGCTGTCAAATCAGCAAAGCAAATCAGCAAAGCATATTTAATTTTGTTCTAATTCTTTAAAATCCTTGAGTTAAATGGCATTTGCTGTCTGGGTTTGTAATCCATTCACAGATTCAGCAAACACACATGGTACATATTTCTAATTATATATGCATATATATATATATATATGTATATATATATATATCTATATATATATATATATAGA
>JAOXYM010000019.1:9419736-9431733 GCA_028567055.1 Leptatherina wallacei
CTGTGAGGAAGATTCATCATTTACATTAACAAACTGAAATCTATCTGATAAATATGACTTAAACCAGCCTAATGCAGGATGTTTGTTGTATGTTGTCTGCTACCAGCAAGTTCAGCTAATCCTGTATCCAGTTTGCTTTTATGGTGTCTGTCCTCTTAGACATGGATGAAATGGGGGGCCTACTGATGGATACTGATAGAACTCATGATTTGGCTCAAAGTAAAGTTTTCTCATTGTGACAGTGAGGGTCCTGTCACTATGCCTCCGATTGAAGATGGCCCTGGCTACTTGACCACAGGGATATCCCTTTGGTTGACTGGTCAGCATGCATGACTCTCACCCAGGAGGTTGTGGGTTCAATCCCTGCCCGGCCCCTCCTACGTCCTGCCACATCATAATCAATGAGGAATGTGTGTCGATGCACCAGTGCTTAAAGCCATACCGTGCAGAATTATCTGAAGTAAACAATTATTGTTTTTTTTGTTTTTTTAAATAGGCTATTTACTTTTGTAAATTTTGCTTTGCTTTGTACACGAGATGACCAATTCAGTTGTATTGATTAGTTCATTATTTTCGATAATCTAAGCCCTAAAAAGGTCTCCTTCACATGTGCCATACCTTTCCTGGTATGTGCCCCTGTATATTTTAAAATATTACACCATCAGGCACCAACAATTTGTTCAGTTCTTGCCACCCCATTCATCTAATTGTTGAAAGTGAGGTAGCACTCTCCATGGCAACCGGAGCCCTTTAAGGCGGTTGCAGCTAATCCTCAGGAGCTTACTCAACTCTTACTTCTCGTAAGAGGGTTTTACCAACAGCAGCAATGCCCCAAAATTTTCCCCAATCAGGAGCTGGATCCTCTGTTTATCCTGAGGACAACCTTCACCCAAGAGGAAAACAAACCGAGTTACAACAACAGAGAGGGACTGAGTGAAGATTGGCGAGCCTGATTTTTCCGGTGAGTGTTCTCATTTTGTGTATTGCAGGTGTTACTGTAGCTTTCAGGACTTTTCTACAACAATGTCCTCTTGTTGCTGGGCTGATTCGACCTGTGGGTGTCCAGCGTGGGAGGATGCTGGAAAGCTTGGCATGTTTTTGCTCTGTATGTTTGATCCTTGATGACTCAGAGATCATGCATATTAATACAACATTTCAGCATCGCTGGAGCTGTAAGCTTGGGGGCCTTACAGTCAGCATATCACATGCAGTCCCTCAAAACAGCTCCTTTCCTTTCTATTTAACTGTTGATGCTCCTAAGTCAGGAAAGGGATTCTAGCAATGTAATATTAATGGGGCTGACTGTTGGACAAAAAAAATTGCGGAGTTTTCCAAATTGAGATAGAAATTAAAGATTAAGCTTCTAGTCACCTGTATGGGGCTTGTACATCGCTTCAGGACTGCCTGCCTATTACTGTTCATTAACAGTGGCTTCTCGCTTGTTGCTAGTTTCTCCTCAGTATTAATTATTTTCTCCACAGTCCCCCCTGTTCATGCCCCCTTCCTTCTGCCCTTCGCTCTCTCTCACTTGCCTGCACTAATCCTTTTGTTGTGGACTGAGGGGCCCAGGCTTTGACTGACCATTTTGGTACTGTAAGAACTGGTTCAGTTCAAGGGTGCCTGCCGAGCCCTGCTGTCCTGCATCAGCTCAGCCGCCCTATTATTAATGCCTACCTCAGCGAGAACAAATCTCCGCTCCTCTCTTTCAAAAGCGTTCTATTCCCTGTTTTCATTAACCTTCCTTTGAAATCTTTTCTTATGTACTTTTTCATGTTTTCTGTCTTGCATATCCTTGTTTAAATCCCATAGCCAGTCCTGGGGGTTTTAGGGGAGTCTGACAGGCCGGGATTAGAACATGCACTTCAGGAGCACTGCTCCATGTTTGCTGCTGCTGCTGCATTTTTGTCTGCTGGGGAAAGTGCTCGCAGGGAAAAGGCAGAGCCAAGGGTACCTGCCAGAGACTCTCAGAGCCTTGGACTTGCCTCTGGGAAGCAATGACGAGCCTCAGCTACAGAAGAACAGAACAAGCATCCTTATCACCAAGCTTCTCTGGGCTGTGCAATGTACAGAGAGGACCGGTATCACTCAGGACATGTGTGAAAAGGTAAGACTTACATCTGTTTTAATGTAACCATTGGATCTGTGTCTTAGTTATAGACAGTGTATTTTCTGCATTTGTTCCATTATCCACAAAGCATGTTTGTAATGGCTGGAATGTGAGTGCGTTAGGAGGCTTAAACGTTTGACCTTTATGAGCCATTCATGCTGCGTAGCTTTAGACATCCCCCAGTTTGACATGATAAGCTCCACCTGCCTCTGAGCTGGACTGTTAATGGCACATAGAAATTTTAAGGCCAAATTGAGACACAGGCTGTTCTTTCTTAGGGACAGTGCTTCATTCTCTCCTTACCTTTAGAATGTAATCATCTCTCAATAACACAACATCACAAACCAGCCCGTTTTCAAGAAGCAGAATCCTGTGAGTTCAGGGAGAAGCCTTGAGCTGACTCTTTTGCATGCTTAGTATTTTTATCTGGTGTTCTGGATCTTACAATTTTTTAAATGTTGTCTGAAAAATTTCTGTATCTCACGTTTGGGTTATTGTTGTTATAGTGCCTGACACCAGATGTAGCCTTCTCCGTGTTAGAGGATGATGGGAAGGCTTATCTCAGTGAGGAAGACTACCAGCAGATCTCAACTGTTCTGCTGTACTACATCATTAATTTGCAAGATCTGTGTGTGCCAACTGCTGCCTCCCTTTCATCCCTTTCGTCCTCATCTGGGAACTTGCAGTTTTATGTTCTATCCCTCACCAACCTACATCCAACAGAGGACAACAGCTTCCTGTCATACAATGAAGTAGAAAGTATTCTGCAGCTCATCAACAAACACTATCACCCCTCCAAGCAAGGCACCGCTGATTTGGAAGTAAGTTGTTCTTTTTTTCCTGTCAGATGCATATTGTCTGCAAAAAAGTAGACATGCAAACAGATATCTAATATATGATTACACAGTGTGTTGACGCAGCTCATCTCCTGGAAGATGTTAACCTTGAAGATAATCCAGGTGCTGGTGCCACTGGTGTGCCAAGAATTGCAGGAGCAATCATCAGCCATATCCTGCAGGGTCACTGTTTCAGAAAGAGGAACCTCCCATCCCCTGCCTTCTTTACAAACTACATCTTTCAGTCTCTAAATTGCACAACTAACCTGCAGATTATCGGTAAGTACAAGAGAGTACTGACATCTGTTTTGTACTTTATAACATTCCTTTTTAGTCACTTGTGCTGTGAACTTCTAATGAGACAGATTCCTCCCTCACTACAACCCCTGGCAAAAATGACGGAATCCCCTCCTCTGAGGGATAATCATTTACCTCTTTTATTTAGTAAAATAATGAATCGCAGACATGACATAACTTTAGTTTTCGTTTTTATTCCATTGCTAAACATTCTAATGTTGTAAAACATACCAACAAAATTAATAAAACTATTTTTGCCTTCATTTTAGGCAAGGCAAGGCAAGGCAAGTTTATTTGTATATAGCACATTTCATGTACAGGACAATTCAAGGTGCTTTACATACAAACATTAGAAACATTACAGCGGGTGCAGAAAGCATTAAGAAAAATTTAAAACAAAAGTAAACAACAAAAGTGAATAAAGAAAGAAAGAAAACCTCAGTGAAAATATCACTTGTTATTGGCATCACCTTAGCGGCATCACCAAAGTGGCATGACCTAAGTCGCATCGCCTAAGCGGCATCAATTTAGCGGCATTTTAAATTAAGCAGAGGGAAATATTATCACATCACCTTGTCATTTTAAGTTTGTTCATTTTGAGAAACTTTGGCTTTATTTCTGCAATGTATAAAATAGTATTTTTGTCTCCATCTTTCTATACTTCTATACTTCTATACTGTGAAATACCGTTATGCCACGAATGAAATAAAGAAACACTGTTGCGTGATATTGATGATCCAAACCTCATGTTATTTTGTGATGTGTTACTTTTGTTATTTTATCTCTCTACTTAGACCTGGAGGAGCTGCTTCATCAGTTGGGGGTAGGAAGTAAGAGAGTGGTACACTCACATAGCCAGAAGAGGAGGAGCGTCACAGGAAGTTCACAGAAGCTGGCCATGCATTCACTGGACAGCTGTAACTGTGAAACTGAGGATATTGGTAAAAACTGGGCACAGGTGAGACAGATTGATATTTGATCAGGTTTTGGAATCACAAAATACGTTACGACAGCATTGCTTTAAATTAAATTCAGGTGTAAAACCTGAGTTGAACAACTTCCTGCTCATCTACCAGTTTTGTGTGTTTTCTTTTAATCCAATCAGGTATGTTTTTCCGCCAATCAGCTGGTGGATATTTTTGCCTTGGATCCTCATTTGCCCATTTCCAGGGAGCACTTCAGACAAATTTGTCCTGCCATCATTCAGCAGTTGCTAGGCAATGCCTGTGGGATTGTAGAGAAAAAAACAAGAGGGTCCCTGCCAACTGCTTTAGAGAGTAAGACATTTGTATGTCATTGTTGTTCATCTCTGCAAACCATCATAATTTAAAAGCAATGTTGAATAAATAAAATAAGAATAAATATTCAGTCTTAGTTATCAATCGGGCTTCTGGAGGAGAAAAACATTTGAGTAAAGGGGTGTTTGTTTATGTCCTATAGTTTTGTAATTATTTGAACAAATTAAAAAATGTATACAAAAGTGATTAAAACTAAAGCAGTTTTAATTCCAAAGTTTCTCTCCCTCCTGCAGAGTACGGCTACAGCACAGTCGCTGTCCTGCTCATCACGGTGGGCTCCATGTTCGGCATCTGCCTCATCTTCTTTAATTCCTGTCAGGAAACTTACACACTCCTGCTGCAGCTGTTTGTGGGCCTGGCAGTAGGAACCCTCTCAGGTGACGCTCTGCTGCATCTCATACCACAGGTAAAGGCCATTGCAGTAATGTAACAGACTACACACTTGTCTTGTATGTGGAGTCATTTTTTTCCCTCCTTTGCATCCTTTTCAGATCCTTGGCTTCCATGACAACTCTCACATTCATGATGATTTTACAGAAGAAAAGGAGTATTTGTGGAAAATTCTGGGCCTGATTGCTGGAATTTACGGCTTTTTCCTTATTGAAAGAATATTTTCCTTTTTAGTCCCATCTCATGGCCATGTAAGAGTTTTCTTTATTAGTTAGTGATCAATTAAATGACACTGAGACAGATACTCAAGCCACAGTGTATCATGGGAAAGAGCCTGAAGCCATTGTTGATTTTCATTATCTGGTGATTGAAGTGTGAGAGTTTTGCAAAGACAAACACTTCTGTCATGACTGTGGACACTGAACAACAATGGTCTTCTGACTTTCTTTTGTCTGCAGGGTCACTCCAGTGAGCTTCCCTCGGAGCTGAACTGCAGTCAGTCACAGCGGGGCAAGTCCATCTCCACCATCCAGCTGGTCAGTCCCATCACAACACTCACTAAACTGCTCTGTTTGTTTTTTTTAAGCTTTGTTGGCAGAAAATCCTCATTCCTGTCATCATCCTTATTTAGTTAGCGATAGAGCAGATGATAGACACTAGGCAGTTTTTGAAAATGTAATCAGCAAAGCATCAAAATGCAGCTACGCATCAACGTGTATTGAAGACGGGCTAATAAGTATTCCATCTGTTTAGGGAAAACAAGGATACAGTGTTGGGGGAAGTAGGACCATAGGTAGGAAGGAAGGAAGGACCATACAAAAATATTATTAAAGCATTTTTGCAAATGTATTTCAGGGTTGAAAAGTTTAATTGGTGTATATTAACAGATTAAATGAAGTTGAAGTTGATGAGAAAAAATAATAAATATTTTGGGTTAATATATGTCTGCAAATATAATTGTAAGATTTTCTGCCTATTTTCACTTTTTATAATTTGAGGTTGCGAATCTTATAGGACCTTGAAATAATTTTGGAAATAAAGTTACATATGCATCATGCCTTCATAAGTTTTCCTCCACTGAATACTGCACCTTCTCCAGTTAAAAAAGGCTCCCAAGAAAGATATGAGCCCAAATCGGCCTGTTTTATCTGATATAGAGGGATACATCTGAGAAATTTATGAGCTGGTTGAAATGTAATTCGTTTGAGTTTTGCTCTGAGTCCCTGGTGCTCTCAGTGAAGACTGCTGTCCTGCTGAACTTTCTCAGCAAATGTAATCCACAGTATTTTTCTTAAAGATCTTTTATTTCCCTTTTAATAGAAATACATTTCTAGTTTCTTTTTCATTCCTGAAAACTAAATTGTATCAGCAGTACTGAAAATTGACATTTTATGGAGTCAACAGGAATTATATTTTTCACAACTTCTAAAGTCTGCAAAAAATAAAGTTCAACACTAAATTCAAGCAGTACCTTTGAAATTTACCTTAGACACAATTTTTGACATTTCAAATGCCACAAATTATGTAAAGTTGAACCCTGGAATTGCACATGATCTTTCTTGGTCTTACATTCATGTTAAAACAGTATCATTAGAAGCTGTATAGGTTCAGACTTGTGTAGCTACTAATGCACTGGTTAATTTTATCCTGCTACTAAGATTGTAAAAAAAAAGTAGGCAAATGTTTTAGTTATATCAACAACTGACAGATCATTTGTATTACTGCAGTTTTATTCAAGGCAATGTAGCCTCTGTGATGCCTTACTGCAACACTATTCCTCCATATGAGCATCAAGTGTTATGTTGGAGGGCTTCTTTTTCCAACTGAGTTTAGGAATGGTACAGCACATTGGCACAACTCTAACCTCATTATCACCTATAGAAAAAAAATCATTCAGCACATATACTATATGCCATTATTAATCCACTGAATCTATGTTTAAAAAAATGACTGAAAGTCACTGAAATCCTGTTATGTAACAGGAAACGAGGAGTGGTGTGGGAGGGAGCAAAGAAGCAGAGTATGTAGGATGTTGGAAAATAACAAGTGTTGAATTATATAGAAAGTACCCCATGGTTGTACTGAACTGTAAACACTGCTAAACAACCTAAATATATTCTCTTAGTTAATTGTTCAGTTCCCTTCAATTAAGTTTGACATCTTTGATTTGAATAAAAAGTTTAGAAAGTTCAAGTATCTGTTCTGTATATAATTGTTTCCATGTTGCAGGGACCAATGGATGACTTGGAGTGTACAGAAATATCTCCAGAACGTACAGACATCAGGAGCTCTCCACAGGAGAGTAAGCTTCTTCAAAATACACTGCACTTTCACTCATCTGAATGTGTTGTACTTGGTAATTAGTTGCCTGGCAGAGATGAGCTTATACGACAGAGTCCCCTTTGTCTTCCCAGGACAAGGGATTCCTCTGCTGGCAGTGATGGTAATCGTGGGAGACAGCCTTCATAATTTTGCCGATGGCCTGGTTGTCGGGGCGGCTTTCTCCTCTTCGGCTGAAACTGGCATGGCAACCACTGTGGCCATCCTGTGCCATGAGATCCCTCATGAGATGGGTGGGGGGGAGTCTTTGTGATTACTTTAAATACAGAAATTAATATTCTTGACTAACATTTTGCTGCTCCTCATTTTTTTTAGGGGACTTTGCAGTGTTACTCAGCTCTGGGCTCTCAGTGAAGACCGCTGTGCTTATGAATTTCCTCAGTGCTCTGACAGCCTTCATGGGTCTCTACATCGGACTGTTTGTTTCATCAGACACAGGAGTGCAGCAGTGGATCTTCTCTGTCACTGCTGGGATATTTCTCTATTTGTCACTGGTAGAAATGGTAAGACTATCTCCAAAAAGGATAAGGCTGATATCTTTTGCTTATTTCTAATTGTCAATATATCCCAAAAAAAGACCAAAACATAAACTATTGATGTGGTGTTGTCGCCATCCCAGAATCCTTTAATGTTGGGAGAAAAAAAGGAGGAAAACCTGTAAATTATGGCCTACATTCTCCTTATTATTAAGAACATGGTCTATTTTGAGTCAGTCTCATATCACTTCCAGCATCTGATATTGCTTTTAGATCTCTGACCACTTTTATCTTACCAAGCTTTCAGTATTAATCAACCCTAAAAGTGTTTACACATTTTAAACATTCATTTAATGGGTTTTTGACCTTAACCCACCAGCCACAACATTAAAACCACTACAGTTAAAATGGGCAGCATTGATCGTGTGGAGAGGTGTGGAGAGGACAGAAAGAGATATCAATTCAGCTTCATTTGTATAACTGAAGGTTCACATTAAGGTTCGGTGGCAACCATAGTTATCTGTCCTACTCAGGCTAATTATCAACATGTTAATTGTCATGTTGGCATGCTGACCTTAGCATATATCTTAAGAAAAATATCTGCTTTAAAACAGCCTTGCAGAGTACCTGCCATGGCTGTACACTCTGATTTAAGATTGAATGTGTGTGTTGTAGAATTCAAGAGAGCTGTAGAGAGCTGGGAAATACTGAGAGATGAGCCAGTGCACTTATGATTTGGGTCTTTTCATGGGATTCTTTGTTAATTATAAAACTTAACTATCCTATCTTTCTGTCAAAATACTGAAGTTGTAGTTTAAAAAATTTTTTTCCCCCTATTGCCAGCTTCCAGAGATGAATCGAGTGAAAACCCACAGACCGTGTCTCATGTTTCTCCTGCAGAACCTTGGTCTCCTGATGGGTTGGGCCTGTCTTTTGTTGCTTGCGCTCTTTGAACATGAACTGAGATTCTGAATGCAACACCTCACATGCAATGGAGCTTGAAAAAAAAAAGATGTCAACTTGTTGTAAACTTTTCTTTGACTTTTTAATGATCATCTCCTTCTCTTCTACAAGCGCAAGTGTTAGTTTCTGCAGTGTGTTTTAGTGAGTCATTAATCCTCTGTGACTGATTTATTGTAATTTCAGAGCTGAATGTTCTTCATGTTTCTATGGGGTTAGATGCTTCTTATTTTTTTATACTTGATGATTTATTTTTTTTATCTTGGGTATAAAGGTTGCCTGTATCTGGTTGCAAAATATCTCGTTTGGCCTGACTTCCTATTTGCTTATTTGGCAGCACCAAGTGCAGATGTGCAAATCTGTTGTGTGAAATATTCTTGTTGCATCGGACAATCACATCATTGGAATTAAAAGTACTCCTTATCAATGTTGGAAATCTGTTCTTTTAAATATAGTTTCTTTTTTAAACATATGGAAAATCTTTATTGATGTTAAACATTTGTATTTTATATTTTTTCAAAAAGGTCAGTGAAATTTGGTACCATTCAGAAGTAAGATGGAGACTGTTCAAAGGCCAAACTTTGATTGAATAAATACTATCTAAAAGAGACACTGCAGTCATTCAGTCTTTTGACAAAACTGGATTACACACAGCTTGATTAGAGTTCCCTTCTTATCTGTATTTAATTAGTTCTCAGCGGGGTGAATGCAAATGTTTCAAAACCAACAAGCTCTCTCTTTCTTTTTTTTACTTTTAGGAAATTCTTTAACAATGGCATTGAACATGACCAACATCTAGTCTACAAAACCTAATTGGCTTAATAGAAAACGCTGATAATAATTATGAGAACTAGAACGTCTTCGTGAGGCAAAAGCTGCTGTCAGACATAGTTATTTATACAGTCCTGTTTTGAAAAACATGATTCCCTTTCAGCTTCTCATCTCTGAGGTATTGTCTTTGTTTTTGAGCCCTTTTTGGTGATCCAATATGAGGGCATTTCCACCCACCTGAGCTACTTGTTCTCTTCATCCACCAACCTGGATGACTAACGCTCACTGCTGTATAAGACAGAAACTCCGACCCACACAATGCACATGCTCTTTGGCGGTCGATGTGGGCCTGCAGAAGGAGGCGGAAGAAGAACAGAGTATGATAAATACATCAGCACAATTAATGAAAGACAATAAATCAACTTATTTCTGGAGAAAATGGATTTGTGATACTGACAGAGTGAGTGGGCTTGAGTTTTTCCTTTCACTGTCTAATCAGCTTGCTGTGATTAAATTCTGCAGTTCTAAACATCAACATGTTTCTGTAAAATCTGAGCGAGCAGTTGTCAAGCACTTACTCTATTTTTTCCGAGGATTACTTTCATTTCTCAGTTTTCATGGTGATTATGTTAATTTTCCATCCCAGGCTCATTGTCAAAGTGCAAAGTCAGTTCTATCGTTGTGGGATTATTTGTCTACCATGTCAGAAAAAGCTGACACTATTTACCGTGACTTCCTGAGCAATGTTCAAACAATAGAAGGAAGTCCATTGGATTTTCTCTTATTCTAGCAAATTTGCTGTTATTTTAGAAATGCCAGCCCCTTTGGCATTTCCAGGAAAGTATGGGCCTTACGCATCTGTGTGTAAATATCTGCTATAGCAGCAGAGAGGCATTTTTTGGCACGAGTGTGTCTTTTCAAGGCAACTGCTGCCAGGATGGAGGAAGGAAGGGCTTATATCTGGGGCATGTTGGTGTGTACACACTCAGTATCCCCACTTGCTCAGCAAAGACCTGTCAGAAGAAAAGTTCAGTTCCAGGGTCATCACGACAGCAAAACACACAAACAAGCTTTGAGAGAGCCCCAGAACAGGAAATATAAAAATGTTTTCCCTTTGATTAGAAATGATCTGACTGAAAGAAATCCTTTGCACCTGTTTTGTCACAGAAAAAACCACAGGTGATTGATATATCATTTCTAATAGCTAAAACTCTGTTAGTGCCTTTTTAACTGTTATATGTTGTTTCAAGGCAACTTGTGTTGGTACAATGTTTTGCATCCCCCCCTCCCTCCCTTTTAAAGAAAAATAATGTTTCAAGCTCTTATCAAGTAGTGAATCATGACAGCTATTAGGTCACATAAGTCTGCAAGGGATTGTTGATTAGTACCTTGGGATAAAGATTGGGATCAAGCCATACTGTGGGAACAACTCAAATGCTCACAAACCAGCTTTTTCAGCTGGTTTCCTGAGTTTGCCTCTACAAATGTAGTCATGTACTTATGAGAACATTATTCCAGGAGCTCCTAATGGGCACCTTTGCCAGATTCAAAATGTTCTGTTTGTGTTTGGCTAGTGTACATAACATTAAAATGCCACACAGTTTTGTTTTATGAATATAAGGGAACCCTGATGATGCCACTTTAACATTATCAGTGTTAATTTGAGCCACTGATGTGTTATATGTCCTTGATGTAAAGCACTTTGTTTCAGCTGTTAAAGTCATTGTTACAGTGCCTTATAAAAAAAGTTAGTATGGTATTATATACAGACTGAATTGTGGTAACTATGATTATTAAACCAAATTGAGGCATGTGAGGGTCTTTAAAATGCAAACACGCATGGAGCCACTAGAGGGCCTTGATGAATAATAAAATTTCAGAGCTGTGCAATCAGAGGAAGGGGCTTCTGAGCACCAGTTCATGGTTTAAATAGTTAATCTTACTGGATGAACAACACCGCAAGTACTGTGTCTATGACATCCCATCTCGTACAGGATCATAAGAGAGCTGCTGTACCTTTCTTTTATCTCACCTGAGCAGTAAAATTTATATTTATCATTACACTTGTTTAATAAAGGAAAATGGCAAACATTTGGTTATTGCTTTCACACAAATGAAAATATTTTTGGTTTGCTATTCTATTATGAATAACTGCCTGAAATACAGACTTGCAATCTTAGATTGAGAATATTTTCATCTAAATAAGAAAAGGCAAGGCAAGTTTATTTGTATAGCACATTTCATTAACAAGACAATTGAAGGTGCTTTACATAAAACATTAGAAGCATCACAGTGGGGTGCAGAAAAAGCATTAAGAAGTATTAAAAACAAAATGAAATAACAAAATAATAAACAGGAAAAGAAAAGAAACCCTCAGGGAAAATAGGATATATCCTATTTTCCTTTCTTGATATATATATCACTTGTTTTCATAAAAGGCGACATATAGAAAAGTTTTTAACCCTGATTTAAAACTGCTGAGAGTCTCAGCAGACCTGCAGGTTTCTGGGAGCTTGTTCCAC
>JAOXYM010000019.1:9434282-9458440 GCA_028567055.1 Leptatherina wallacei
CCTGGGGATAACTCTGGAGCCGCTGGAGCTGATTGTCCAGAGAAGAATGCTGCACAAGCTGCTCAAAATAATAGACAATTCTTCACATCCTCTACACAACACAGTGAAGAAACAACAGTGTGTGTTTAGTGTGAGGCTTCATCAAGTCCAGTGTAAGACGGAAAGGTACCAGAGATCATTCCTGCCAGCAGCCATCACCCTCCGGAACAAGGCCTTATCCCTATCTTCATCTTCAAATAAATTTTTTCGTATCATTATTATTATTATTATTATTTAAAACAAAAAAAAAACCCTGCTACAACAATAATTTCCCTCTAAGAGGGATTAATAAAGTATATTTCATTCATTTAATTTCATTCTATCGTGTAAAGATTTTTGAATAAAAAAAGATTTGAAAGAAATTGAAAGCTTTTTTTAATCTCTACTTTTTTGGATGGACACAATATACAATGTGTATGTTATTTAATAGTTCTGCCCGATATGTTGCATCAATTTTTTCTAACCGTTAAAAGATAAGAGGGTTAGTGAAATCCTCGTAAAATATGTCTATGTGGGTTGCAGATAAAACCATTCAATTATCAAAGAGTTGTCAGTGGAACTCCGTGTGGGATCCTGGATGAAACCCTTGTGATATAAAGGGGTTCTGGCTATAACCCCCAATAAAGATTATTGCTGGAACCATTACATCATTGGGTTCAGTGTAGAACCTCTCATAGGGGGTTCTGGATAGAACCTTCTATTGAGGGTTCTGGGTGTAACCTTTTGTGATATGTTCCAGTCAGAACCCTCTGAAAAGGTTAAAAGGGTTTTAACAGGCACCAATAAGGGTGCCCCTGTGAGGACAAGGCAAAGAACCTTATATGGTTATAGGCACTTTTTTTCCTAAGTGTGTATCTGGCATCTTTTCTCTCAAACATGTTCATCAAGGTTCAGTGCTGTGTAAATTAATGTCTCTGCAAGTTACCAAAAACTTGTAGGAGCTGTTAGAATGTCTCTCAGTTGTGCACTTTTCTCAGTTTGATATGCTGTAACCTTTTGCAATTCAAACCAAATGTTATCCACTTTTCTTTTTTTCTGCTGAAATGCGGCTCATTTTCATTCTTTGACGCTGTGAGGGGGTGTTGGCGTTGGCTGAGAGGGTGCGCGGAGCAGCAGAGCTCTCAACCAGAGTGGGTAGGAGCTGATGAAGAGGTTTCATGATGCTGAAGGGTATGTTATCAGATAATTCACATCGTCATCATCATCGGAATTTGAGGGGCAACTGCAAACCTCTTGCGCACAAGCCCCTCCTTTAACTCTCTCGAGTCAAACTTGAAGATTGGCGGTGCTCACTGAGCAGTGAGAGCAGCGCCTCGTTTCTGTCAGCTTTTATCTCTTCAATATTAAGGTGTAAACATGCTCTTTCGCTTTTTTTATTGGCCACAACCGGGGCATCTATCCAAGCCGCTAGGTTTTGCACAATATTTGCTTTTTAAAATGGTGTAATGGTCTTCAGTAACAGCCCGAAGACCAGAGCAGAAGCACCCCCGGACAAACACATGGAGACTTTGGAACACCCAGGATTACAAGTAAGTTGTTTAAAGATATATTTGACCGACTTATTTCCACTTTAATGTCCACTTAACTGTCCACTGTTCCAGTATTTCCCCGCTGCTTGCACATTAGAAGAACTCGACAACTCACCTGTCTACGTCACCCGCTCCTATTAGTGGCCGCAACCAGTTGAATTAAGTTTGGTTAATGGAAGACATGAAAGCGTCGCCAGAGATCTGATAATTATCATTTGTTATACAGTTTACATTGTTTCCACTATTTTGTTATAGCTGAATAAGACAGCTAATATTTTCACTAGAAATTATGTATAGCTTAATTTTTCGAAAGATGGATTTTTTTACAATATTTACTTTAGTTAAAGTAGCCTACTGTATCTGAATGTTTCAAAAGAATGACAGAAACAAACAACACTTCAACAAGAAGTCTTGTCTTCAAATAAACAAACAAACAAACGGAAGCTTTTGCTGAACCAGGCTACAAAAATCACTTTTCATTTTCTACTTTTATATATTGTGACGATAGACAAATCTTTACTGTTTACTCCTTTATTACAGTTTTATAGGGTTTACTTGTTAGCATACGTAATACAATAATGTAGTGTTTCCATTAGGCTATATTGTTGAATATCTGTCAGTTTAGTTAAATCCCATATTGATTTATCAAAAAGTGACAGAAAAATCAAATGATAATTTGAGAAGTAAAAGTTTTAAAAACATAATCAATTAGATATCACAATGATATCTTTTTTTTAAAAAAGATATCACAATAATATCCCTATCGTGAATTATTTTGGCCACAACAGTTTCATAGGGGAAAAATCCATAATAATTGATAATGTAATGTGTTTTGCTGGTAGTGGTACATATTTAAATGGCCTACTGGTTTAACCTATGAAAACATCTCATAAAGAATTTTCAGAATGCCGACAGGTAAAATGATAAGAAGTGGATTCAACATCAGTTTCTCCATTTACTTAAATATGCTTCTAATTCTGTTGTACAAAACTCAAACTGGTCTAAATGACCGGCTCTTAGGGAACAGTTAGAATAGCTGTTTGTGCTCTGGTTTTATATGCATGATTAACAGCTCCCTGGGGAGTGGGCAGCAACAAAATGAATTTCTGGCTTTCAGTTGCCATTGGCAACCTGCTGTTTGAGCAGAGTGGCTGTGCATTACTTCCCCAGTAACTCATTTTTATCAGCTGGCAAAAGCAGACCACCCACTTAACTATCATCTCTTGACACCTGTCATAAAGTTAAACTTCCCATAAAACAATATAATAGTTTAACTAACAGTGGAAGTGGTGTTCATGTGAAGCGTGGAAAAAAAATACATACAGATTCAAACCCTCAAACAGATTTGTCCCATTTGATTTTTTTTTAATTAGATGAGGGACAAAGTCTGTCATCCATATGCTTCATGAAATTACAATTAGAAGTTCAGCTGTTGCTCATATGAGTCTTCAGGAATGAGGTAGTAAATAAATAATGATCAAAGTTCGGTTTTGCATTTTGAATTTTGCATGTTCAATCATCACTCCATTAGTGAGTCAGGACACAGTCTGTGCAAAGACAAAGGCAAGTACTGGTTGTAGCAAACTGAACTAGTTAGTCAAATAACTGGTCAATGCAAGATTTAAATGCTAAATAAAGCTAAATGCCCTTTGAAGTTGTTCCCTCAACTTTTCTGTTATACCTTCAAATTGCAGGTATTTTCTTGTTGGAGCTACAAACCGAATTCCAGAAAAGTTGGGACGTTGTTTAAATCTGAAAAAAATGAAAAATAAAATACCTAAAGCCAATATTTTATTCACAACAGAACAAACATAACAAAGCAAATGTTTAAACTGAGAAATTTTTTAAATTTTATGCACAAAATGAGCTTGTGTCAAATGTGATGCCGGCTAAAGGTCTCAAAATAGTTGGCACGGGGGCAACAAATGGCTGAAAAAGCAAAAAAGTTCAAAAAGATTCAGCTGGGAAAACATCCAGCAAATAATTAAGTTAACTGATATCAGGTCTGTAACATTATTAGCTATAAAAAGGATGTTCTAGAGAGACAAAGTTTACCAGATATAAAGATGGGCAGAGGCTCTCCAATCTGTGAAAGGGTGTATAAAAAAAATTGTATAATACTTCAAAGTTAATGTTCATCAATGTCAAATTGCCAACGCATTGCAACTCTCATCATCTACAGTACATGACATTACCAAAAGATTCAGAGAAATCTGTGCATAAGCGACATGGCCGAAGACCTTTATTGGATGCCCGTGGGGGCCCTCAGACGACACTGCATCACTCATCGGAACAGTTGTGTCACTGACATTACTAAATGGGCCCCGGAATACTTTCAGAAGCCACCGTGGGTTAACACAATCCTCCGTGCCATCTGCAGATGCCAACTAAAGCTCTATCATGCAAAACGGAAGCCATATTTGAACATGATCCGGAAGCACCGTCATGTCCTGTGGGCCAAGACTTATCTGAAATGGACTGTTTCAGAGTGGGAAAGTGGTCTTTGGTCAGACCAGTTCAAATTTGACAGTCTTGTTGGCAATCATAGATGCTGTTTCCTCCGGGCTAAAGAGGAGGGAGACCTTTCAGTGTGTTATCAGTGTTCAGTTCAAAACCCTGCATTTCTGATGGTATAGGGGTGCATAAGTGCATACAGTATGGGCAGCACAATGTTTGGGAAGAACTGCCTGCATTCCAGACCTTTCAACAATAGAAAACATTTGTTGTATCATTAAACCAAAATAAAATATATCAGAGACAACCGCAAACCCTTCAGCAGCTGGAAACCTATATCGGGTAAAAATGGGACTGAATTCTAACACCAAAACTCCAGGAACTCATAAGCCTCTATGCCCAGATGTTGTCAAACTGTTCTGAAAAGATGAGATGCTACACCATGGTAAATATGTCCCGTGCCAACTATTTTGAGATCTGTAGCAAGCATCACATTTAACATGAACTCATTTTTTTTGGATAAAATTGTCAAATTTCTCAGTTTATACATGTTATGTATGTTCTGTTGTGAATCAAACATTGGCTCAATTGAAAGTGTTTTAGTTTTCATTTCGTTCAGATTTAAATAATGTCCCATTTTGTCTGGAATTTGGGTTGTGCATATTTGCTGCTTCCATCTGCTTTATATCCTTGTAAATGATTGATATTTAGGTATTGGATTGTTTGACATTTTACTGAGGAAAAAATATTTAATCACTAATCAATTAATTAGCGTCCTAATTAGATTTAAAAAAAAATTCTAAGTTGGTCAACTAAATTGAATTATTTTATACTGAACTGACTGAATTTTTGCACATATAACTTTTGCCTGTTATCTCTCACACTTGAGCAATAGGGACTGTAACGGCAACAAAAAACAACCTTCTTAACCATTTCTCTGTTCTTTCTGGCTCTGAAGTCTCAAGGCAAAGGAGCCCGAAGAAAGGGGCGGTTTAAAGGCTCAGACGGCAGCACGTCCTCCGACACCACAACTAACAGCCTTGTTCGCCAGGTAAGTACTTTCATTGAAACTTTTTTTTTTAGTGGGCTGGTGTCCGCTGTGGATGGATCTCCGAGATAACGTTTCCTCCCAGCAGCGTCAAGCCAGATGTTTATTTTTTGTTGATATTTTTTATACCTACATTCAGTTAAGAGACAGTAACTAAGGATGAAAGTTCATGTTTGTGTAGAACTTTAATATGAATAAATAGTTTTTACTATGTAAAGCACTTAGTGTTGCTTCTGCATGAAAACTTCTTTTTAGATAAAACTTGATTTAATTTTGATTTATTAGAGAAGGCAGAAGACAGATGTATCTGATTATTTTGCATGAATATTGTGAAGTATAATTCAATTTTCTGGGCCCAGCTCTGTCACTTTTGGAATGTGATGCTTGTGTGTGTGTGTGTGTGCGTGTGTGTGTTTGTGGATAAGTTTTTTGTAAATACCTTACAGTAAATGCAAACTGTCATAAGATCTCCCCCTCAGTCATCATCATCCATCGTGGGTAAGATGGGCATTGCAGTGAAAGCCCAATGTAAACACTTCAGGGTACAGTATGTTAAGTGGAAGTCTCTCTTCTGAGCTGCATCTTCAGTGCTTTGTGTGCAGCTGCAACATAACGGCCTGTTATAAAGCAGACTCCGTTCTGGTCTGGTTTTTGTTGAGCAGACCTGCAAGGGAACAGGACAGGCCGGGTTAAGGATGCACACTTCAGCTTACATGTTTCTGCCTTTTTTGGAGCAGGCACACATCACATTTTCTTTGGCACAGTGGCAGCAAAGAGACGGTGAGCTGGAGGAGATCAGAACAAAATGGCACTTCCTAAACGCCCGTCTGCCTCATTTCATGGTCACAAAGAGCCTCTGAACATGCTGCTGCAGCTTAGTCAGAGCTGCTCAGTAAGAAATTACCAGATTTTACCATCACCCTTGGGAGCCCATGCCCATTCCCACAGTCTTGTACCTATATGACGTTTTCCCCTACAGCTAGTCATTATACTACTGGGCTGAGAGTGGCTATTACTGCACTGTATGCCACATTCTGCAGAAATGAGAGGCCATTCAAGTAGGAGATGGTATAGGGATGTCAGGAGCAGGAATGATGTGTTTTGGGGTCAGTGAGGACCTTGTATGTTGAGCAAAAATATCCTCCTTTATGTAGTTGCTACAAGACAGTCCCAGAAATAGCAGAACTTCCAGAGACTTCACTGTTTGGATGATAGTGTAAATACTGTTATTGAGTTGTGATAACAAAACAGCAGTTTTGATTTGACTTTATTTTCCCATTGCTGGTGCTGAGTCAGACTGATCATGATTATTTTCAAATCTCACAGAAAAATAGATAAATAAATGGTTTCTTTTGCTTAGTCTCCTGTCCGACTTGTTGTTTTTAACACCTGCTTGTTCTTTTATTTTTATCGGTGTCTTAAAAACATCATGTTGAGGTCGCTGTGCAATTGATCTAATGCAGCGCCAGGCAGCAACACAGTCTTCCTGTAGCGTCTCATAAACAGCTCCTTAAAGGCAGAATTACTCATGCTCTTACAGATACAGAGGGCAGAGGGCAGACAGGATGAGAGATGCTCCCTGCGGTCATGGCCTGATGTCTGGGGGGGGGGAGTGGGGAGGGGGCTGGGAGGGATGGAAGGCCCCTGGCATACCAGCCCACCCAGCCATGGGAGTAGAGGGGTCAGCGTTGAAACTGGAGTTTAGCACTCTTTTGAGAAGGAAGAAGGGCAGAGTTGTCACAGATTTGTTCTCAGACTTAAACACCCTCAGGTGGATGCTTTATTTATATTCACATGGAGGTGGTGCAAGCGAAGAAGTCATCTCACCAGAGGCAGATTGTTTGGCTTGCTTTGTAGTGTCCTTTCTGTTTTTTTTAGAAAATGCTGAGGGTTCTTAAAAACCAATAAGTAACAGAGATTACGATCATAGACTATCATCGCTTGAGCACCCTGCATGAATTTCCTTTTACAGTCTAGAAATTTGTCTTGTGGTAGAAAAACAGAAAGGTCATCACAATTCTTTAGTCTTTGCTTAGTGGTTTTTTTGTTTGTTTGTTTTTGCTTCTAATACACAGTCTTGCTCAAGACCATTTTTAAGGGTTACAAGAAAGTCTGATTCCTTGGAAGCAACATAAACAGAAATTAGGGTTTATTCAAGACTTCCACACAGTATGAGTTTAAAAGGCTAATCTTAGCTGGCTCTCAGTTGTATCTTTTATAGGAGAGTTGTATAACTGCTGTCATCAAATGCAGTGTTTCCCAATCTTTCTGTACCTTTTTAATCTGTTGATATAATGAATTCTTTTTTAAAAAAATCACATAATTGTGATATGATCAAGCTTAGATTCATCTTACCTCTTGGTTCTTCATAACTCTTCAATATTTTCGCATATCTACATAACAAATCTTCATGTTTACTTTCAATTATGAAAGTGTCACTTACTACCTGTATCAGTGCCAGTAAAAGTCTAATGATGTCCTCTCAGGTAGTGATTATACATCTGTGAAATAGCACTTTGTTAAGTGTCTCTTATTGCATAATGCACCCTGGGAAATGATCCAGTCCTCATGAAGCTGAATAATAATAAACTTTCTTTATATAGCACCTCTCTAAAAACAGAGTTAACAAAGTGCTTTACAGAGAGAGAGAAACAAAGCCCAGAACAAACAAATGGATTAAATACAAGTGGATGGATTGCTCAAAAGTAAGCTAATAAAAGTTTGTCCTAAGCAGTGAAGACTGAACAACTGTGATGGGCTTCATCCGAATATGTTAGGCTGCCCTGAGGCTTTTGATGGAGATGGTACTCTAAGATGCAAATGTAGTCATACAAAACTTTGTGTAAACAGTAAAAATGACAGAATAGGTATGAAAAGCTCCTGCTTGAGGGCAATGTACAAACAAATTGAGGATCTGTTGTAAAGTAGTTCAAATGGTGATTTGCGTAACTCAGCGTAATGTCACAATTGACCTCCCGCTGCTTCCTTCACTTATTATATTTATGTAAATGGTTGCACCAAGCTTACCACCTCCCCTTTATGTTGCCCACCTCCTTTTGTCTCTTTCACCTCCATATGTATCCCAAGTATCACATAATGTCTCCAGCAACAATTGTGTGGGACATTCTTACAGTTCGACCAACTCTGTCTGTACATTAAGGGCGGAGAAATGGATCCAGTGATGAAAGCATGGGACGAGGACAGAAAAACTCCTCATTCCTTCAGTGATTGCAAGCGTTTTTCCTTCGCATCATTCCCTTGGTTATTTGATGGAGAAAAGCGATGACGCAAAGGGCTGGTTATTCCTTTGATGTTTATCAAATCTGGCAACCCGTGTTTTTTTTGTATAATGGAAATGTAGCATATGCTCAGTGGTGGTACGGAGCCGCAGTCACTGCTGGTTGTGGAAGGTTGAAGGGAAAACATTAACCCTATAGACCTTTTTTGAACTTTGTGCAACAAATGTCAACATTTTTCCGAAAGTAAAATATTTCCAGCGATCCATATGTAATTGCTGGCATCAGTCTGCAGCAGCTGTGTCTCGGGTAAAATATTTTACTTATGTGAAAAACTAGAGTAAAGAGAGGCAGCTGGAAATCTACTGTGGCCTAGGCAGCCATCACAGTGGCACTAGGCTGCCATCCTGTGGTAAAATGTATTATTGTGACTATTTTATCTGAGTTTGTTCACACAGTATAATTGTTTTGTATTTGTTGGAAAGGATCTTTAAGTTTAAATATAGTTTCACAGCATTCTAGGATAAAACCGAATATATTGTGACTGTTTTGAGTGACATACAAAGGAATAAAGTAAAACACATACTGGATAAAGAGAGCTGTAAATATCTACTGTATGTATAGTTTTTATGTTGGCTTGTTTGCTAAATATACTGTGTAGAATTATCCAATGAATGCAATGAACATAGCTGTATGTGGCATCTACTATTGTATTGTGAATTATCCTGAATCTTGCATGGCTTATTTTGACAAATAAGCAATTGTTTGAGAAAATCAGTTGATGTTCATGCCCTCTAATCTTTTATTGGATGCACACAGTGATGGCAGACAGGGCTTTTTGGAGCACCAAAGCTTTGTAGTCAAAAAATTTTGTTATTTTTGAAGGCTTTGAAAGCTTGGTTGCGCATCTTTGTAGCGCAACCTGCTGATTAGCTTTCATTATCTAACAATATTAATGTCTAGGTTTGTGGATCAGTGTTTATAATCCTCAAATCTGTTTTAGTTCCATGTTCTGCCCCTTCCGCTCCACCTTCTCTATGCCCCTGTTTGTTTGTTCAGAGCTTAACATTTAGATAAGATTAGTTTTTACCATTTCAAAATATTACCAAACAAAACAACTAAGATCATTATAAAAAGCTTGTGCTGTGTGTCTTTTTATTTTAGATCCATATAATGACTATATTTCAACACCAAGCTTTTTATTAATGAAATATTGGGTTAATAGCACTTTTGGGGTGAATAGAAATCAATGCCCAATGCGCATGATGAACCATTCACATCTGTATTGTGTCTTGGATCCCATCATTTTTTGAAGAATGGGACATGTCGAATCTGGTCTCAATCTAAAATTGCCTTTTCCAATTGTCCATTTACTACTTTTAGATATATGCTAATTAAGAACCACCATGAACCTGACTTTAATCTGCTGTTTTGTGTAATGCAGTGTTAACATATTGTTTCAAAGTGGTAACCACCAGCCTGCATCCTTTCCCTTTGAACTAATCTTACCACACAAAGACTGCACCCATCCTCTGCTTCACTTGAAATGCATTGGCTCCAGTGGTTCTGGCTTCATGCGTTACTGGGAAGGAGCCAGCAGCTCTGACTAATACAGCTTGGGACCGCCGTGGTCCTCCTACAGCCCAAAGTCAACCTCAGGGGGATTTTGGAGGGGAAGAGTGCTTTAACTCAAAAGAGCACTCTCTGGTATTCCCGTATCTGCCTTCGCTGTTCACTTTTTTTTTTTCTGATCTGGGCACACATCCATGCCTACCCCTCCCTTTCTCTTTGTTCCCCTTTTATCTCCTTCTATACTTTTTAGCATTTTTCAGTATGAGGCAGTTGATGGTAATCTCTTGGCTGCGGATGAAATTACCCTTAAAAGACGATTCAGCAGAGCATGCTTTGATTATCTCAGTCTCGTGACTCATGTTATGCCTGGTGTGTTACAATGAAGGTTGAATTAATTTGAGAATATGTTTACGTATAATCTGCCATATGGAGAAGATGCTGCTTTTATAAGCTGTCCATTAAACATGACATCACATATTGTCTACGTTTTAAAGATTGCAGTGTGTTGTAGATTAAGATGAAAATTATTTACTTATAATTCATAAATTTACTGGGAATATCATCCGATTTAAAAGTTGGCTTCAGGTGGTTTGTTTACAAATAGAGATGTAATGCTATTTCCATTATTGATTATTCTGCCAGTCGTCTTGATTGATGATTTAGTGTATTAGATTGAACAAAGTTTAAGGCTGCATATTCAAATTTGAAATGAGAAACCATCCATATCCACAAAATGTTAGGTTTGCATGGAAATGGAGAGCCTCATTGATGAGATGTAGCAGTCTTGTTGTTTCAATCATAAGATGGATGCATTTCATTAGCTTGTTCTAATGCCTTGAAAGCTTGCTCTAGCTGTCCCTGTGATTAAATAAGGCTGTCTTCTGGGTATTGATGGAGACAGAGAGAGAGAATAAACACATCTTTCACCGTTTTATGACCTGTGTGACCACATTGGGTTTTTACCTAATTAAATATAAAGAGCAAAACTTTGAATGTGTGTAGCCTATCTGTTTACTTAGATTTTACAAGGTGCACTGAGAGAGCACAACACAAGTCTAAATTGAAATGAGTGCATTTCCTTAGGCAGGTATGCTCCCCTGCAGTATTATTCATGGCTTTAGCAGGTGAGTGATGCAAGTGAGTGATGATTATTTTTCAAAGGGGACAGCCTTTGACAAGTTAACTGATACATAGCGTTCCCCTCACACCGTAAGGTCCTCGGTTCTGTTTATAATGACGCCTTTCCATCACAGCCGACACATGTCAACCTGTGACATATCGGTTGTACAATGAAGAAGCTTCAACCCTGATGAAAGACTTTGTCATGGTTATGTTGAGATGAGTGTTTGTTAGGCCTCAGGAGATATATAGATACTATCAATGAAACTCAGAGTTTTAGAACTGACTTCACACATTCTGTTCTGGGATGTTGCAGAAAATATCTTCATATGTTTGGTCCAGTGAGGAGGCTGTATAGAATCTGTCATTAATTATTGGGAAGGTGTGTATAAACATTTGACTGAAACTGTTGTGGAGTCCACCTGCTCAAATTATTACCAACTGAAGACTCCTACCACAAAGCAAGGTCCGCTCTAGAGTATGCCTGTCACAATTAACTCATTGTTTGATATAAATGGGGTCATGTCTAAATCATTGTCATAATTAATTTTGTTTGTTTCACCTTGCTGCTTTCATATAAGTGAAACATGTCATATATCCTCATTGTTTTCCACATGTTATTAGAGTACGCTGACATACACCAATTAACACCCTTAGATATTGCCAACTTGTTGCACACACCATGTCATATCTACCACATGCAGTATTTCATTTAGAAAACTTAAAAGGCAAAAAGACATGCATTTGAAATGAATGAGTAAATAATCCATATTTATCCCCATGTGGGTGGTCACCTTTTTGAGTTCAGGTCCTCTACCAGAAGCCTGAGAGGTTAAGGGTTCTATGCAGTATCTAGTATCTGATGGTGTTCCTGGGATCTGTTGAAGTCACTCTCCCAGTTTGGTTGATTATGGCACCGCTGTAGCCTTCACTTCCCACATCTTCTAAACTTCCTCTTTCAGTTCTTGATTTTCTCAAGCTTCTCATGTTCTTTCTATGTGATGCTAATGTTGCTTGGAATTGTCAAAAATATCACTGCTGCCCTCCTCTGTGGTTTGTTGACCACTTTAATGGCCGGTTGGTTAGCCATCATCATCATCATCAGTCTATCAGCCTGGATCTCAAAGTCCCACATGATCTTAGCTCTGTCATTCTCTACCACCTTTGGAAGTATGTACTACTTTGACTTCGGGACCTCAGGCCAATACTCATTACAGCAGTTCCTGTACACTATTCCAGTCACTTGGTTAGGATGTTCTACCATATGCTGGACTTGTCTTGGAGGGTTTTTTGAAGAGCCTGAACCAGAGGTCCTGTTAGTCCTGAAAAAGACTTGATATCAGCCACTTATCTGCAGGAGTTTATCTTTCCACGATGGTCCCTTTACCATCCCTACTCTAGAACCAGTGATTGTTTATTTTAGGTTGCTGTAGTAATAAAGCAGAACAACGCAGCAAAGCCGAGGAGGGTAACCTACTGTGTGTTTGCATATAAACTGTTTCTTTCTAAAGTAACGCTTATCAGTGTGCGATTTTAGAGAAATAGTGCGGTATGGATGCTGTATGTATCTGCAAATTAGAAGATTACATAAACAACTCTATAAATCAGTCATCATAAAAACTGTTCCTATATATGGACCTCTCCACTCAAGCAGGCCTATTTTAAGGAAAAAAATGTATGTATGGTAACAGCAGATATTTAATTTTCATCAGCAGCAGTTTCTTCCTGAAAGCAGTGAGTGATTTGTGGAGACAGAAACTCAGTTCGTCTTTATCATGACACAGCATTATCTGACAGCAGAAATCATGTTGTTATTCTCCTGACAAACCTGGCCACTACAGAAAAGCAGCACTGATGGTGACTGATGATGTCTTCAGTGTCAAAAAGAGCTCTGCACAATATTAGGACGGAGCCCATAATAAGGCTAAAAGATAGTGATAGTGGAGGAAAATACCTTAACTAAGGTTTGATTTTGATATCTGATATTTACGCTATTGAAAGTAAAAGTTAAGGTTAGACTACGGAGAGTTAATTAAGCCAAATAGATGTCCCAAGACTATAATTAGAATAATTTCTGATAATCATTTTATGAGGCTCTCATTTATCCTATTCATGTCAACTTGTCTAACACAAATTGGCCAACAGAACTTACAATCCTCTGCAAATCAATCTATCTATTTAATCTGACACTTTGGAATGACATGAAATTGAGGATTTTACTAATAAGGTTTTTTATTAAACTTAAAATTTAGTGAGTATTTCTGTACTCATTTGTCTTATAAGAAAGTTAACTCTGCATCGCCACCACACATCCATACATCAGTGAACACTGGGACAAGATGAGAATTTGTGATTTCTGGCTGACACAGCAGTAACAGCACAGCAGCGTGTCTGCATGTCATTCTGGACTTAATTACCTGAAGGACAAGAGTGGAGAACAGGTGTGTGATGGGGAGGAAAGAACCAGTATTGCCACCCCTGCACTCACGCTCAGCACACACAGGCATGAATGAAGTGTGCAGATGAGTTCCCTCTGCATCACAGGCAGGAGTTGTGCTGCAACTCTGGTCTTTTCCCCGGAGATACACATTGTTTTTGTACGTGAACGCACAGCACAGTCTCTTCTCTTCATCACTAGCTGCCTCAGCATCTGTCCTAAGCATTCACAGATAAATTTGAAGGGTAAAGCAATGCAAATGGGGTCATAACAGAGGGAGAGATCTAGCTGAGAAAAAAAGGTAAATAGAAAGTTAAGAAAGCCAGTGTACATGTGAAGCTAGCACGCTGATAAAAGGAAAGCGCAGAGAGGGGGACACAGGCGATGTCCTCCATTAGCAAGGACAACAGTCAGTAGAGGACATTCAGAACTCCAACTCCTCCCCGTGCTGAGAAGGAACTTGTGTGATGATGAGTGCGTCTAAATCCACTCGCATCTGAACCAGCATACCAGCCTGTAACTCTACATCTCTGCCACAGCACAGCAGCACTGCAGAGGATTTGTCAGCACCGAGAATCTGCTGGAGCGTGTACAGATTTGGGGGTGGGGTAAACAGTGATGTGCATCTCACTGTCAGCTGGTGGGCACCCTGCTGCAACAGTCTGGAGATGGGTAGGGAAGGGGAGAATCACAACCTGACTTTCTGAATCCTCACAGTTTCTGAGTCGGGCTAAAAAAAATAGGTGCATGATTGGGAGGGGTGGACAGAAGTAGAGGGCTGGTGTGGATACAACAGTCCTCTACTCCCTCCGCTCACTCCTCCATCAAGGATCTCTCCGGTCCTTGTCACGCCTGCATCTGTTTGTGGTCTGCACCCCCTGTGGGCCAAGTCTGCAGTCATGGATCGGGGATGAGTATTTGTCAATGCTGCTGTCTGACGGGGAGTCTGTGAGACGGCCGTCCGTTCCTCCCCTCCCTGGTCCCCTTCATGCCGTGCTGTGGACTGGGCCATCGCCGGAGAGCAGAGCTTCCATATGTGAGTTTGTGGCTCTGCTGTTGATTTATCACAGGGGTTAGAGGACATATTTTGCATGCAAATGAGTCATTAAGGAGCTGTTGAAGTCAAGAGTTTCCATCATAAGCTGAATGCATTTTTTTGACAACTATTTCATTAAATTCTTATACTTCATGGGTAATTGGGATTATCTCTAAAAGTGCAGCTACGTAACTTTTTTAAACATCGAAGCTGCTCGAGAGCATCAGTCTGAACAGTCAATGGATGTATGCCTGTTTTATTCCTCTATGCTGAGGACCGCTTTTTGGTGTAGATCACAATCCTGAAACAGTCGTAAATGCTGCAGAATTTAGCTGGAATATTTCACTTGCACTGAGATAACATTTTTCTGCAGAGCTCTCATCACTGTGCATTCAGCCGGACACAATAAATCTTTTATTTCATATTTATTCCAGGCTGTGCGCAGAGAGCTGTATTAGTATGGCTCTTGAACACAGTATGCTCACACTACAGCCACATGTTTAGTAAGCAGAATTTTATTGTGCTTCACGGGTTTATTTCATGTTACTGTTGTGTGCTAATGTCTAAGATTGCATGTCTGCAGTGGCTTTGGCTAAATTTGATTGTATAGGATTTTTTCCCCCCTTAAATTCTCATTTGTGCTCTTAATTCTGCCATTCATCTCTGTAATATAATTTCTCTCTGCTTCCTGTGCTCTCTATTACACTGTTCATCAGTAGAGAAATGCAGAAATTGAGGGTGTTTTCCCCGTCTTCCACACATTTCTCCAGTACTGCAGATAAGAATGATCCTCTCTAATTGAGTTTACCACTAGATGGCCACGTTACACTTTAACTCTCACTCACACGCACTGTAATTAACACACCAGTCCCATGCTGACAAAAAAAGATTACATTTTTGTGAGGCTTAATTTTTATATTGTCTTAACCAAAACAAGTGAAGGAGTCATTCCCAGATCTAGCTTGTTGGTCATGTGAACACTGCAGCAGCTTTCGATAAGAAAACTGTGGTAACAAAGCATAAAACAAATCTTTCTAAGAGAGCAAGGTCGACCTTATCTATGTGATATTCAAATATTAATCTGTTAATCTGTAATTCAAAATGTTACAGTATTATTTAAAGCAACAGTTAAATATTTCTGAATTTGTCCACATCAATGCACAAATAAAGCTCCTCTGACAATCTCAAAGAATTAATTGGTTTACAGATTAAAATACTATGAGCAGACTGTAGTCATGACCTCCAAATTCTGCCAAAAGCATGTTTTTCAGTCGCTTTGAGAAATCTTTGAAAAGATACCAAAACATGTGGAACCACTATGATGTATTCTGTCTAGAAATGTGGACTTTGAAGAGTCCAACCACTGAACTGGAAGAAAAAACTTTCTGCCAGATATTTTAGTGAAGAAAAGCTGCTAGTAGGTCTGTGCAGTCTACTTTAGTTTGGTCTCACGGTTTAGTTTTGCGTGACAATGCTGAAATAGGCAGGATCAACATTTACTGTTCAACTGAGTAAGATTTAATTTTACTGATGAGTGGATTAGTGTATAGGACCAGCTGTTGAAACGCCACACCGGAGTGTTTTAGCCCCATGCGTAAGGTGTTTGCATCAAAACAAGCATTCACTCTGGTGGGGTACCACTGCAAACATGTGCTGGATAATGACTGTGCATAAAAGAAGCTTGTGGAAATGAATATGAGTAGATTTGAAGCTAGAGTTTGGGTTGAACTTGAGAGCACCCCCAGTTGCCGTGACATGCTGCTCTTTCTATGACGCTGCTCTCACATGTTTTCAATATGGAGCACCAAACCGCCGTTTTACGTCTGAAATGGGGCGGAACACAATTCTGCTCTGGCTGGAATGTGGAGCATGGAAACCCGGCCGGATGGGACTCCGTCTGACAGACTGAGTAGCCAGTCCCAGACACTCCTCACGGAAACTCAGCTAATTGAAGACAGCAGGGCTCACTCCATTCCCCAGTTTGTGTTTTAGGCTTCCCTGCTTTCCCTGATGAAGCTATAAGAGCCTGTATCAGTTCAGAGGCAAAGAACTAACTTAGGTTTTCTTTCTGTACTATACAAATTGGTAAACTTTTAGTACAGCCTGCTTTTAGTAATAAGTGGATATGGCTTTTAACTATATGTTTTTATAACTACATATTTGCTATTGACATATTAAAGGAACATAATTAAGTACAACTTAAGAAAGGTACAGCTGTGCATAGTTATATTAAATAATAACACTGCACTCAAATTGAAGCTGATTGGAATGGCTTACATTTTACAGATGTTTGGTCAGGATGAAAAATCCCTATATTGACCTGAAAATTATGCAAATTAAAGTTCTACAAAGCAGCATACGGAATGCTATTAACTACCCAACAGATTAGCCAAGTTGAAATTTAAATTAAAATGTATTAATCTAAGGAAGAAATTATAATTTGAAGCAACCTTTGAAGAAGCATCCTCATAAACTTGGGCTGTCAAGAAAAAATACTTTTTTTAATCACAATTATTTGGGATAATCATGATCATGGTTGCATTATCTTCATAATTGTCTTAAAGCTTTTGTCTTAAAAAACAGTCTGGTGAAACTCATAAAAACGTCATAATTTTGCATTGTTTTCACTTATGACCTCTCATTGTACACCCTTCCACTGCTGTGGATGCATCATACATTTTATTAATGTTCTTGAATTGATTTTCAATGATAGGCTATTATTACTTTTTAAGGATTAGGTAAAATATTACATTTTTATTTGGCATATGGCACAGTAATTGAAGTACACAATTACAAATAAATCTTAATTGATTATAACAATTTATTTGTATGACAAATAGTCATCAACTTCATAATTGTGGCAGCCCTAAAATTGAGTGGTTTAAAGTAAATAAACTAGATTGTATTGTGTCACCAGAGGGTGGCAGTATAGGTTACATTTGCAGTGGTTGTAATACAGTAGAAGAAGTTGTTGTCCTAATCGTGCATTCCAGTTGCCTCGAAATTCCGAGCGGCCAAGAGTAGGTGAAGTCAAACTTGACGTCAAATTGCAAACAAACTTGAAGGAGAGAAAAAAACAGTAACTGTAGAGGACATATACAAGAGGGAAATCGAGACACCTCTTCTTCAGCAATGACTTCCTTTGAAATTACAAATTTGGATTCTCTGCAAAGTGTTTCCATTTTGGGGGAAAATTTATTGAAGTAAATTAAATCGGTGATGTTTTTACTTTTTATGGACTCAGTAGTTTATGAGACACTGTAATAAAGTTGCATTTTGATACTGATTTGCAGGAGAAGTGCAGGAGATAACATATTTAAACATCAAATTCAAGATTTTAGGGACGTTTTTAAAGATTAATTTCATCCTGAAAGTGAAAAGGAACACAATGTTTCCACAGCAGGTCTTCCAGAAGTTTCTTAAAATTGATCTAAAACCAGGGCCTTGGACTTCACAGTGGGAATACAACAAAAGTTCAGGAATAATCAAATCTACTGATATTTAACAGTTTGTGGCTATACATTTTGTAGATTTAGAGAAGAAGTTGATACAAACAAAAAGTTTACCTGCTGCAGGCTGCAAAGATTTTCTGCTTCTTTTCGAAAGAATAAGAAAAGCTAACTGGAGTATTACACAGATGGGTTTAATTTCTCCCAGAAACTATGGAGTTTCTGTGTGCATGTGGTGAGCTAAGCTCCCATGGTAAAGTGTGACCTGGAATTCCCAGTTTTCCAGGCACTGGGATGCACGCCCAGGGGGGGAGTGTCACGCCAGCTCCAAGTAGTCTGGAGCAGGGTTTCCTTGGCAGCAGCCGTGCGTTCTTTCACTTGTCCAGAGAATATAGAAATTTCCGGAAACTGACTAGTTAATTGGTCACAGAGGCCCTCAGGAATGTCTCGGATTTTTAGTGGAGTTTTACTGCTTTTACATAATCTATCACGTCAGCACTGGACTGGAAAGTGTGATATGTATCTGTGGAGGTCTACATAGAGTATAGCTCTACTCCAGCCTGGAAACACTGATGTCAGGGAGACCATGTGCACTGACCCTGGTTCAGTTACAGCCAACAGTCTGAGCTTTAAAACTCTCAGTGGTCTGGAAACAGTGAAGTCATGGGCGGAAACATACACCTCATTATTTTGAACATATACACTTTTATGTGAAAGTGACTTGTGAGAGTTTGACATATTTCTAATGGAGTCGCCTCTCGCTGCAACCTGTGGGTTGGTAGATGTGGACCAACCAACTCTGCCACATCCCAGTTATTTAACTTGTTAGTTTGGATGCTATGCCCACTAACCCCTAACCCTGGCCCTCACTAGTCAGACAACCTTCTTTTTAGTCAAAATCTTTAACAGCTTATGTTAATGTCTGGATGTGTTTCATTTTCAGCATCTTGATTAATAAATCCAAGGGCAACAATAAGACTGTTAAAACAATTATTAAGTAATTACAAGAGAAGACTGGGGCAGGGAACAATTATTTATTTGTTTTTCCTCAAGAGAGCAATTATACCATTGAAAAAAATCTGTGTTAACCATTTTTCTTTTTTTCATGAAATGGTATATATAGAATTCTTATCCACCATCATTATACGCTACAGGACATTATTGTTCTAGTATTTAATAATGGTGCTTAGGAGTTGTTTTTTTATACTAAAGATTGTTTGTGTCATTTTGATTTGTATTAGGCAAATATATGTTTAGTCAAATTATGCCTATTCTGATTTACTATACAGACATGTTGAAATGCACTAATCTAACTGTAATCTAATTTGTTCATTTTCTAAGAAAAAGGTGACCCAATAGTAAATGCAGCAATTAATTCCCTAATGTCAACTCAGTCAAGAGTTCTGCAGTCTCTAAACTTCAGAGAGAAATATACTTCTATTTTAAAGCTACTTTTATACTTCTAAATGATTTTTAATAGAAAACTTTTGCCTCAGTGATGCTCCTTTACAGTATGTTGAGAAAGAACCGCATTAACCATGTGCTCAGTGGTGTCCTCCCTCTACCTTGCTCCCTAATGGAGGAATTGGGGGTGTTATGATTACCCCCCGGTCTCTCCAACAGCTGGATTGTCTTGGAGTGTGATTAGTTTTGCAACTGTTTAAGGAAATAAGTATTGAGCAACTAATCATTTCTGTTTTATGCAGCACTCAAGGCAAACTATTGTCTGTCTCAGTATGTTGGTCCTGTAAAAACCTGAGGACCTGTTCAGGGTGTGTTTCTCTTGTCATTCAAAATTAAATGGACCAGGTTTCTATTACCACCCTCAGAGTGTACCAACTGAGCCTCGTGTGACAATAACTGTCCATCATACCAACCGTGACTGCATTATGTCATTCGAAGGGTGGTAAATCCAGCACTAAAGTCCTGTGCACAATAAAGCTGGTGTTGAGAATAGATGGATGGATAAATAGATTAAACATTTAGATGTATGTTATCCTTAGAGGTTTTAGCACAAATGTTCATTCACTGCCATAGAAAAAAAAAGAAAAGAAGCAAAATGTTGCAAAGATTTAGACAGAAATAGCAGAAATCATTTGATTTAACTCCAGGGACAGAAATGTGAAGAATAGTAGAGATTTAGGATTTCGGAAAGTCTTATGTACTTGATGGGAGGTTTCAGTTTTTGTTTTCATTCATTTGTTTTTACTCCTCTTTTTTTTTTTTAAATCACTGATATGAATTGGGAGTATTAGGAGGTGAGTAGGCATGACATTTTGCACTGAATCATTTATCGCTTGAATATTCCTCCAAGTTCTTCCGATGCATCAGAAAAAATATAGTTAACTTATAAATGATCTGATTTCCAATTTTTCTAAATGTACTACTACTGTACTGTCAGTAACTTAATTATGTCAGTGGATTTATAACCTACTGCATCAGAAACATGTGAAGTAATTTGCTCCCTCGGGCTAATTTAGCTATGTTTCTCCCCCTCTTTACCACTTCAAGTTGGATGCTTTGCTGCTATCAGTGGAAAGCAGCTGCTTTGCGGGCTGCCATCAATTCTCACTGAGGCTTTCTGTCACCGTCTGGTCAGAAATTCCATTTATGTTGTCACATTAAACTACAGCACATGCCTTTGGAGAGAAATAGGTTTGCATTATCCTCTGCAGTTTGTCGAGCTGTGGTATATAGTTGCTTTGGATGAACATAAGGTTTGAAACTCATTATACTTGTTACTCAACAGAACCGCCCTTAATCATCCTTTTTTTTTTTTGTTTTTCACTACCCCAAATTTATAGCATGCTGACTGACTAGTGTCACATTGTTGCTTTAACACTTAAAGATACAATAAAATCTATAGAGGAGTGAGCAGTCATGTTGACAGAGTGATGGAGTTGCAGGGTCAGCTTGTATACATCAGACGGGCAGGGCACTCAGGCCAAACAGAGCATTGCTCAAAACAGGAGCAGATGTTTTTAGAGGCCAATTAACAACAGAAAGAAGCAGACAACCTCGTGCACCCGAGGAGGTCTACTGGCCCATATGGATACTAGGAAATTAATTAAAGCTACAGACTTTAAAAATGGATCAGGAGCCGTGTAAGGTCTTGTTTTTAAAGGGAGAGTCTTGATTATGTGATAGTTATGGTGTTCAGATCACTTTATTTTAATGAATTTGTTCTTTGTTCTTTGTTTTTCCACAAAGTAATGATAAAAGATAGAAAGAAAATATCTAATTACTAAATATAAGGTACAACAATAAAACTGAGAGGTCCAATATTTGAAGAAAATGGCTATGAAGTATGTTTGAATGAATTTAAAGTAAAGATGGATCCATTAACTATTGGTGAGCTGTTGCCTTTTAGTATTGTCTGCTCCTGTTGAAGCACTGGATGTTCTGGTTGTTTATGTCGAAGGCAGCCTTTTCTGCCACCGCTGATCCAGAGATCTGGAGCTGCTCTGTGGCTCAAATTTCACCTAAGTGCTGCCACTAAATTCAGCATTTATAGTCTTTGCTGATCTGTTACAAATAATCCGGATCAACTTGTGCAAACAAACCGGAAGAACTGTGGAACGTTCTCATGAGAGAAAAGAAGCTGTGACAAAAGTGAGTTAGGCTGCAAGAGGGCAGAGAGTAGAAGGTCAAGGTAACGTTTAGAGTCAAAATTATTGTTAGTGAGTGGCTGTTTAATGCTGGGTCAGAAAGCGATGCAGCCACTGGCTGGACAGAGATCAAAGATAAGAGCTGCTAAGCATTTTTCTTACTCTCTGGCTTGGTATTAGTCTCTTAGCAAAGAGATGCTATGACAACAGGTGCCAGCCAGGCGGGAAAATGCACCCCAGAGAGGGCTAGAGATGGAGGGAGGAGGAGTAAAGAAGATTGTCAAGATAAAACAGAATAGAAGGAAGGGTACAGCACATGAAGACAAGGTTATTTACTTGACCCTGTTTTTATTTTCTCAGTCAGTGAAGACTTTTGTGCTCTCCTTCAGAGGCTCAGCATTCATCCTAATACTTCGATAAGCTTACCCCCGGGAGCTGGGCACAACGATCTGCTCCACGATTGGGTGCACACTGTGGCTCAGCAGGGCGGGGTTAAACCTGCGTGGATGTTTCATATTCATGCTAAGCTTGAATACATAATCAGTCCATTAGGTCACTGTGTGCTGTCAGCAAGGAAGAGACTTTTTGAGTTTTCTGGATATTTCTCGTTCTTGACTTTTTGCCTCGTGAAGGAGACCTTGTAAACTTTGCCATCACTCTTCCTCCACATATAGTATGGTGTGATCCCCTTGATTGAAGCTGGATTCAGTCAGAGCAGGGGTTCTGGGCTCGCATGATGATCTATGGCTGAGCTTGACGCGCACCTGGCCATCATTGGGCTCAGACCTGCTCACGCAAAAGGTTGTGGGCCTGAGGTCTGCTGAGGAGGGGGCTCCTTCCGCCACATTACTGGCCTGCTCTCGTTGCCATGATCAAACAAAACAAGAATAAAAATGTCTCATGGGTAAGTGAGGTGTGTTTGTACAGAGTCACTTTTCTTCCTTCATGTGTGTTTTTGCCGTTTATTTTATGATTGCTTCACAACAACTGAAATCTACTGTATTCGAGACTTTGCATTACAATTGATGAGATTTTTCTGGTGAAGCAGATTAAGTTGATAGTATTGCAGTGCATTTTCATTGATCTTTGATGCTTTTGTACCTAATGGCTATCCCAAAGAGAGGCTTAGAGATTTAGATATTATATAACCACAAGCTACTACATGCCCACTTTATGAAATCTGGTTATCAGTCTGCCAACCTTGCCGGTGTTGGAAGAAATAGGGCAGATGCTGATTAGTCAAAACTGTAGATGGAAGAAACTTAAGGCTTAAACTCCAAGAAAATGCTTACCTGTTTATTAAAAATGGGAAAGAAAACAGCAGGTAAACTGGCATTTTGTATCCCTGGTTTTTGACATGTGTGTGTTTGATATCTGATTCTTTGCCAGTGCTGACGGATCAGGGGAGATTATAGTGAGAGTGGCTTTGCGGGGATGAAATCAGCTACTTGGGAAAAGGGGGGTTGGGTAGGGAATAAAAGAGTATGGGATGTAGTCATGGTTTACTATTGAATCCACTTTGTGTCCATCGTTGCAGTTGTTCCACCTCCAGCCACTCAGCTCAGCCACTTATGTAATTAATGAACCCTCGCTGGTTGTCAGGTGTAAGCCACTCTGTAATTGTGTGATGAGCCCGAGGCTAAATTAACCTCCACATGCACCACATGTTTTCCTCTCCTAAACAAACATCCATGTTTGATACTGCGAGTACTTATCATTTCTGTCCAGTTTAGTATACATGCGCACGTGTGCATAAATAGAGATGTACTTATGTGTTTTCCTCCGGAGGGAAACACTGCTCCACTTTTGCGCAACCCACCCATATGGCCACGCTGCTGCTTTCTGCAGCCTTCCTCTGTGTCCTCACACTGAACTTGACCATTCCTGCACACAAAGCTGAAAAGCTGTCATATTTTTGTTCATTTAGTTTGACTTTTATGTTCACCAAGGCAACTAAAAACCATCAAGGAACTCTAAAATAAACATTTATTCCTTTTGCTACATCTTTGCAAACAGTTGGCCAGCGGTCAATGGTCCTACTTCTTATTCAGTTTAGGTAAAGGTGATGTCATGTTTTGCCAGATTGAATTCTGCTAACGGATGGCTTCATTTTGCCAGCATGACTTTTGATGGAAAGTTGATAGTAGTTTTTAAGTGAAAGCACCAGCTGATCAAATAGCTCAATTAATCGTGTGTTTAATTAATCAACCGTAGCGCTCTTAAGCATTGCATCTACGTGAATCCCACCTTTAGTGTTTCGGAAATCAGGTACGCAAAGGCGATATTTGTATCTAAGCAGAGAAAAGCTCATCCAAGTGTAGCCTATATTCATGGAAGTTCCATGGATAACTGACAGTTTTACATATTTTTACCTGATGATGGTTAAAAAAGGCAAGGCAAGTTTATTTGTATAGCACATTTCATGTACAGGACAATTCAAGGTGCTTTACAGACAAACATTAAAAACATTACAGCGGGGTGCAGAAAGCATTAAGAAGAATTAAAAACAAAAGTATTATCACAAAATAAACAACAAAAAGTGAATAAAAAAAATAAAGAAACCTTCAGTGAAAATATCACTTGTTATCATAAAAGGCTGAAAATAGAAAAGTTTTTAGCCCTGATTTAAAA
>JAOXYM010000019.1:9466580-9500544 GCA_028567055.1 Leptatherina wallacei
TATCTATCTATCTATCTGTCTATCTGTCTATCTGTCTGTCTGTCTGTCTGTCTGTCTGTCTGTCTGTCTGTCTGTCTCTAGACACAAATGTTAAAGCAGGCAGTTCCACTAAAGGTGTCAGTCTCTTTATACTGTACAAGGTGACTTTGTAGCAGCTATATAATAAAGGGAAACTACTGTTGGCAGCGTAGCTTTTCTGTGGGATATTACATTGATTCCCCGTCGTGGTCCAATTACTCTGTGGTGGTTTTGTAAGCTATCCATGTTGGCTCTGTGGACTTGTCAGTGTGAATGGCTGCTGACGTCACTGCGTGGATGTACACTGATCGATAAGCCAGTGCCAGAACTCATTTCCCAGCCCGAGCAGAACTGGAGGACATTGATCTGTCAGAGTCAACTCAGAGAGCTCATTTAGAGAGAGTTGATAATTACTGTCTGCAGTGAAGAATACTGTTATAGGTTGTGTGTTAGATGGGGAAAAAACATAAACTATATAAATATACTGTTGGTTGTAACAATTGTTTCTGTAAAGGACTAATATAAATCAAATAGTCATTTTCACTATTTATCTTTATTTAAGAAGCTTCTTTATATTTTCTTTGATTTTATACAAGTTCCTATAATGATCAGGATTCCACTTGAATTTGTTGCCATTTTTCTGTCAGTGTGGGGAATAATACATCCATAAAAGTAATTTAGTTTACATTCAGAGACAAAAAGTAATTCTTTCTCAAAAAGTAATGATCTCAGCATCGTGAGGTTTGGTATCTGGGCCTGAATTTGTAAAAGTCTGCATAATCATAACCTTATGAGCACGCAGTAAACTAGAAGACCACTTGGACTACCATACAGTATTTTGCAAACACTTTACAAGTTTTAGATCTTCTGTCATGTATTATCAGGGAGACATTTTATCTATCCCAAATTTGTGCACCATGGCAGCAGCTTAAAACGCAGCCCCCGGAAATATTTCAAATAATTCGAAGAGCAGGGAATCACGAAACAAAATTCTCCAGGGTGTATAAAACAACCTGTAAAAGAGCTGGGCCTGCATTGAGTAAAAAAAAGGTGCTCCACCATATAAGATTAAGCTTTTCCTGAACTTTTATTAGTGTAGACTGTGAGTAAATCTTATCATGCAATTGTTTTGATTTTAACAAAAAAGCACAAAAAAATTAAAAAGGAAAAAGACTGGATTCCTTTTGAATTTGCAACATGTACGTTGACCCATGTGCTTTATATATAACAAAAATACATTTTGGTTAACTGCTTGAGCAGTTTTCTCTGTATTTTGACATTCTGTAGTAGAAATAATAAATATTCATCGCTAATCCAGCGGATTGCCTGATAATAGATGCTCTGTATTTATCCAACCTGGAGATAATGGTGTATATGTTAATAGCCTTTACAGAAACAATTCAACATCATAGGAAATTTGTTTATTTGCTTACTTGCCAGAGACAAATCAAACGTTTTGTACCTCTTTAGCTTTTTCTTCCAGAAAACTTTCTATGCAGTTTGTCTCTTGATCTTTGACAAACAACAATACAATTCTTTGTTCATTGTATTCTAAACTGCAAACCAATGTATGGCCACTATTTGAGTTTCTTTGCCATTTGATATAAAGCTAAAGTCAGAGCATGTGCACAAGAAACTCTGGAATACTTAAGGGAACATTATCTGTATTGGCACAATCACAATTGGTCATTTTTGTCCTCTTCAGTTTTTGCACATATTTATAGTAACCGATTTGCACATATTGAATTTTAGACAACTGCAAAGTTGCGTTCCAGATAAATGAATCATGGGCTAAAACCATTGTCGTGCTGCAACGAGGATAACCATGTCACAGATGTCACGTGCCGAGCACACACCCTGGATGATAATCCTCAGAATGGGGTTAACCCAGATCAAACATAATATAATCTAGGATTTAGGTGAACTGCCCAGAAAACATCTCCCCCTTACTATTAAGAAATAAATAGATAAAAACTAATCTGGGTTTTAACAGAATTTTGAATAAAGCTCAGTGCATCTGTGATCTCACAGGTCGGACAGAAAATGCCACTGTTCTCTTTTTCAGTCAGTTTTTTTTTGTTTTTCAAGGGATTTATCTGTGTTCGCCAGTTGCTCCTGTTTTATAACAGGGACATTTAGATTAGTTATGGTCTAATTTTGCAAACTTTCAACCTAGCTTTTAACTAGGGTTTTACTGCCACTAGAATATTTAACATGTGAGCCAACATGCTCTCCGAGCACAAAGCACATAACGGCGTCTCTGATGTCAGATTATAAAGAGATGGATCTCCTGTGAGTTTCTTTCAAGTAACCACTACAGTTTTTAGATGCATGCCAGCTGCTCTCTGTCACTTCATTACTTTTACTGTATAAGGCTCTGCTTTTGATATGCTTGTATAAGTGTGTAATGTATTTTGCTCTTGCCTAACACAAGGATGATTGTATGCCATCAGATAGCCAAACAGAAAGTTTTACTGTTTGGCGATGAAAGCAAATATGGCATTTTGTCGATATAACTTAGATAATTACTTCCTGACATTTCTGTCGGAGCAGCATGTGTTGAGACGATACAGTGAGTTCAGATCCTTCAGCCTTCCTTTCTGCCAAGTGTAACCTCTTGAAAGCAAAGTGGAACACATGTAAACTCCTCAGATCACACGCTCGCACACAGACATAAAAAGCTTCTGCAGCTGCTTTTGGTGCTTTCTGGAATTTTCAGGCCGGCCCCGTTGGCCGGAGATCTTACTTCCTAACTAGCTGTGTTTGTGTGTCAGGGAGAGAGAGTGTGTGTGTGTGTGTGTGTGTGGGAGGGGAGAGGGGCAGGGGGGGCTTGTTTTTGGGACTGGAGGACGGTCACAGTGCTCTGAAGGAGTGCTCTCCCAGCGTGGGAAAGACGTTTGACTTTTCTCTGCCTCTCAGGGACTAAAGTAGGCCAAAGAAGGACTGAGAGGAACCCACTTTATTCCACAGCTACAACTTTATTTGCACGGGCTACAAAGACAGGACTGTTTCACCTCCGAAGCTGGGAAAGAAGGGGCTTTGTTGGAGTGAAGCAGTCTGGCTGGTTGGAGTTCTTGAGCTCCGAATGAAGATGGGCAGCAGCTGAGGAGATTTTCTCCCAGCCTGGCTGAACAGCACAGCGTCAATAGGGAAGAAATGTTTCATTCTACCAGTGAGGAGTCAGATCTGGTAAGTTTGTATCAATATGTGCTCTTCAGTACATTCTCCAAAACTTTTTTGGAGTGTAACTCCTCTGGCGTTTGAACAAAGAGGAAGGGCTTGAACTGCAGGAGAACGAAGGGTATTAATGCAGGATTTAAAGGGGCATGCTTGCTTTTCTGGAGAGATAGTGAGTCTTTGTCAAGATTCACTCTTGTAGTATGCTGTTTTGGAAAAAAAGAGACCCGCTGTTAATTTGCGAGCACCGCAGGATGACCACTACAGGATTGCAGTTAGAGGCTGAGACACTGGTTAACAAATTTGGGGATGGGGGGGGGCAGCCAGAATGGGTTTGGTTTTCATGTTCAGAGACCGGTAGAGAGTTCAAACTCTGGTACAGGCTTTAGTTTGTCTCAGTCTCAATCACAACAGAGGTACTTTGTACTTTGGTGCTTTGTATAACTTTTTGTATTACTGAAATGCTATGCTAGTGTCGATTTCTAATGACACACGAAAATTTGTTGCAAAGCTTGTATTTTATCAGGGTTAATTCATGTCATCTTAATGAAGTATATTTTCTCAGTTAGTCATAGTTCAGTCATACAAACTACAACACGTTTAATATGGGTGGGAATATGTTTGCACCTCATGATTCAATTTGATTGCAATTCAGAGGGTTTTGATGTGATTATAAAATGATAATCAAAGCATCTGGGTGCATCTATTTTTCTATACAGGACTCTATACAGTTTTTCCCGCTGCGTGACTATGTAGAGCTTTGAAAGCAAAGTATTTTTAAAAAAAAAACATGATTGCTCATTTGGTGTTAGGAGCACATATGATAAAGATTCTGTGGCAATATGGCATGCATCACATGTTAGAGCTATCCTGCCTGCTTTTTCAAAGGGACTTTAGTTCTGATCCCAATTGAGTTCGGGGATTGTTGCATCAATAAAATATCTTAAAGAGCCCTGGTTTAAAGACTGAATTTGGAAGCAAATTCTTGACAGTTAAAGTTGCAATAGTTTGTAATTTGCTTTCTATCTCTGGATAAAGGTTTAATCTTCTTGCTCCATGGTCCTCAAGTTAATGGCAACGTTTTCATCCTCGTCTGGCTGGAAACACTGCATGTGATTACTAATTCAATTTCATAGAAGCCAAAGTATACTTCCATAGTCTGATTCTTAATGCAGGTGTTGCCTAAAGACCGTCCCGGTGCTTCACTTCTGCTTTTCCAAGTTCCTCCATTTCTATTATCATTACCTTATTGATTAATTTATAGATGGTTATTTTCACATTATGTGAATCATGTCAGGATCTTCTACAACCACGTCTCAATGCAACTCAGATATGATCCCTCCCCCTCACCCTTATTGATTAGTTGGAATATTTGTACATTAGTAGTTTGGATGAGGTTGAATTGATTTACTGAGTCCCGTTGGCCCACATTTGCGTAAATCATGGGTTTAATTACCTTTTCAGCTAATTAAACATATTAATTGCGTTTGCTGTTTTGGCGTTGCAATGGCAGATTCCACTTTGTACTTATTTGTACCTCATCATTCTAATTGAATCAAACCACTTCCACAGAAGCGATGTAGAAGGGCCTTTTTTGTCAACTACTTTTATAGTTTGGGAAAATAACGTGAGTTATTTTGGGTTTTCTGTTGGTTAGCAACCAGCTTAGAGGTTCATTACTGCCAACTAGTGGACTTTAATGTGCTGCAGGATACACAATTGGCTCTTAAAATTTCTCATGCTTATCACCGAGATCTTTGTAAATCTAATCACAATCTAATGTTGAAATTGTTCTATCACCCAGATGTATTGCAAAATGAAGCAACCTTACAATAACACAAGGGGAGACTTAAAGGGTTTAGCTAAAAACTAAAGGGGTATAAAACTGACTGACATTACTTAATGCCATGCATGTTTTTTGTTGCTGCTTTGTATTCATAGCTGTATTAGATCAATGAATTAATCCTAAACTGGTTGCTTTTCATTTCAGCCCTAAAGAATCAGTCATTCACACACACAGAAACACTTTCCTGATTATATTTAGACTGTATTCATGAGTCGTTTAAAGTGTCCATGTATCTTCTTGTTTGTGCTGAAGTGTTAGTGTGTGAAGATCACGCTGTCACTGAAAGCTGTGAATAGGTGAGTTAACATAGCTGATTGCGAAGTGGTGCTTGGGAGATAAAACACAGGTCAGACATGTGAGACAGAGGACCAAGGACAAAACTAGTCAGGTTTCCATTTATCTCTTTAATGCACAATTAAATTTTTTCTTTAATTTACAAGAGCCTTTATTTATTTTTTATTTTTTTAAACTGAAAAATGAAGAATCCCCTTTTAGGAAGAAAAGTCACATACATTTAGCACAAATAAAACACCCGGTTGTCTGAAAACTGAATAATCTGAACACTGAAAAAAACAGGGTCAAGTTGATGTGGAGATGTATTTGTTGTATTTAATAGCGTTTTTGTTTTGGGCTTTTTACCGCCTTGACATTTGCCACTTGTCACACACTGAAGTCAGACTGATCTCAGACCTGTTTTCATTAGCATCTATGTGTTTTATGTTGTCATAATCTGTGCTTTAACAACCTCCAGAAATTACTTTAGTTTTAAGATGTACAGTGAACTGAAACTCTGAATATTTCGACAGAGGAAAAATACCAGGGAAACCCCCTCGTCTTTTGACCGAATTGGTCTGAAATCAGTCCAGAGTAAGTAATTAATCAAAGTACAGAGAAAGAACAAATGAGGCTGAAAACCTTTTAGTTGTGCACATTCCCAGTTGAACGATGGTTTGTTTTGTCCCACCGACGGTGGTTAGAAACTTGTTCTGCTCTCTGAGCCAGTTCTCATCAATCATCCATTGCCTGCTTCATGCACCAGGAAACTGTCTGAATATTGATGACGCAAGCACAATATAGCAGCATGGAGCAGTTTCTGGTCTTTCTTACTGCATCGTCTTGATTTGTTCTTTTCCTATAATAGAGCTGTATTCCCACAGTTAAACTCACTGTGAGGGGATTCAGTCTTAATGAGAGCAACACTTCACAGAAGACTAACCGGGATTGTAGGTTATATTTTCTGGCGGAAAATAATCTGCTCATAGGATGAGCTGTGTAGAGGAGTCATCATCAGAATATGAATGAATGTAATACTTTGACAGTTTCTAAAGAATCAAAATAAACTTGATTGGATGTCCATGATCCTCAGAGAGTAAATTCCCAATCATTGTTTTTTTTAGAAACTTCAATCTGGCTCAGAGAAAATAAACATTTATTTTACCGAAATCTCTCATTAAATTTTTTTTTTATTAGTTTTAGTTCTGAAATTATGTGCAGTCAGAAGCTGGATGATAATAGCACTGGTAATTTCTTGTCTTTCCATGTAGCTTTCACAAGTTCGGGATGGTTTGAAAGCAAGCATGAAAACTCTACACAGCAGCTACTCATCTTTAGGAAAAACCCTAAACACCCGTATGGTGTTATATCTCTGCCAAATACTGCAAGGAGTGTATTCATTCACAACAACAGCACATTTATTAATCGAGAAAGCCCATTGCACTGATCGCAGGCGTGTTTTTTTATTCAAAGGGCGCATTACTCTGATCGTGGGAGTATATTTTTACTAGTGGGCCCATGAACGTGGCACGGTGAGCCGTAAAACACGCCCCCTCCACCCATCTGTGCGCACTCGCCAGAAAATTTTGCTCGCTCGCTGTGTTTAGTGGGTGTATTTGTCAGTTGGAGGCGTAAATCTTCTGATTGATTTGATTGGCCGGATTTTCTTCTCAAATCCAGTGACAGCGTAGGATTTAGCTGCTTCTTTTTTTGACAACTTGGTGCAACTTAATTGCATCAAGGTACAGAAACATTCACAAACTGGCAGGTTAAATGGAAAATGGGCTGAAATCTTACAAGGAGCATCAGGAAGATTTTAAATAATGAAATGAAATGAAAAATACTTTATTTATCCCTCTTAGAGGGAAATTATTGTTGTAGCAGAGGTTTTATTTTTTTTTAATAATAATAAAATAAGAGTCCAAACGAAAAACAGTCGTACAGAAGCAAAGGTTAATATTAACACAGGACTTGGCATAATAAAGAAAGAAGAGCAGGGGACGTGAAAATGATTAAAAGAGTTGTAGAAGAGGAGCAGGAGGACGAAGGAGGTGAGGGAACAGAACCCGTGTTGAGTGTTGTAACTTTTATTTCCTAACATTAATTTATTATATCACAGTACATGTTCAGTTATAACTAAAAAGGTCTAATTATAATAATAACAGTAATAATTATTATTTTTACTATTACTACAACCTCTGCTAAGGCGGAGATATTAACATTAGGCTGATCATAATGAATATAGTGCTGTCAGTCGATTAAAATTTAATTCGTGATTAAACACATTTTAATCGCAGAATTTTGAAAATTATTTTATTTTATATTTTATTTTAAGATATTTTTTAAACAGGATATTTATATTATAACAATTATATATTATTATAATACTTATGTAATCTGTTAAAATGCCCACAGATTCTCTAAACACACAATTAATCCTGGTTTGTTCATTTCTTGATATTGTAGATTGTAGTTGTCATGTGAGATAGACTGTTAGAGTTGTGATTTCCAAGCTGCATTGAATGCATCAGAAGTCCATGTCACACTGTGAGTTTAAGTCTCATTTTCTATTCCTTGACCGGTGGCTGGTTTGAGTCACCTTCTCCTGCTGCATTTGGAGAACTTAGGTGATAAAATACCTCAGTCTGGTCCAGAAAACCATATCTTGCAGAACTTTTAAGCTAAACTGTCCGTGTAAAAAAATCAATTTTCTGTCCATTTCAGCTTCAAAAACACAAATTGCTTTCTCTATTCCCCACTGAAATTATGCAGATAGTGCTGCATTAAAAATTATTGGCGTTAAAGGGACTTTGCATTAACTTTGACAGCCGTAATTGAATATGATTAGAATTAAGCAAAGGAGAATGGAGGTTAACCTTAAACTAGAAAAAAGTTGAGTACAGCCAAATTTTGCTAAGTAAACATATATTTTCATTAGCACAGAACAAACTGAAGTAAAAAGAACACAACCCCTTATACCAATCCTTGCAGAATGCAGGACATTGCATACTGGTGCACCCTGCTGAGGCAGGTTTCAGCTCATTATGCCAAAACTGTCCAATCACGGGATGAATTTCTGCTTTGTCCAATCTTCATTCAGTTGAAGGGCTTTTGTCCAATCAAATGACTGTTAGAAACACCACTTCAGACACTTTGATTTTTATCAAGAAAACCATGTGAAACATCTACAGCTTTTGAACTAAACTCTTATGAGCTATTCTTATTGTTATTATTATGTTTGTCAAAACAAATGTACCTTTAGTTGTACCAGGCATTTAAAATAGACAAGAAAATGAGAAAACAAGGTGCTCTACTCATTTTTTCCACAATTCTATATAACCTAGGCTTACATAGCCTATAATGCAGAACCGTCTAAAATCTAGGAGACTGCATTTAATGATCACAAGTGTTTAAATAACAACAGAGGGGCTGATTCAATGTGAAAACAATGTGTAGCGGGGCCCAAAATGAATATTGTGTTCATTGTCTTTCGTGTTGCCAACATTATAAAGAATGGTCTAATTGACAAAGTATTATTCAAAAAGCCTTGTAACGCAAAATACAATCCTTACGTGAGGTCATCACATGCACCTATGCTGCAATGTTTGATATTTAGGGCTGGAAAAGTTGAGTGACTACAAAACGGTGCCGTTTCGTAAAATATTGATCAAGAAATAATAACACGTCTGTCTGAGTTCTGAAAGTTCCTCTCCCTACTTAAAGGGTTATGTATTAATTCAGCTTCTAAATCTCTGGAATCGCGTTAATACCAACAACCTATGTCTGACAGCTTCTTCAGGTGGGAGGAGACTGGTAGAAACTCAGGGTTACTTTATGGTGAGCAGAAAATCCGGCCAATCAAATCAATCAAAAGAGTTACGCCTCCAACTGACAAATACACCTACTAAACACAGGGAGCGAGCAGAATTTTCTGGCGAGTGCGCACAGATGGGTTGAAGTGACACTCCAGCTATCAGCGCATTGCGCTCTCTTGATTAATAAATGTGCTGTTGCAGTGAATAAATATGCTCCTCACAGTATTTGGCAGAGATGTAACACCATACACATGGCTAATCATTGAGTCATTAGAGATGATAGTTTTTTCTCAACTACAATTTTTCCAACATATATTCATGAGTGTTATTCATACCAACTTAAAATATGCTCAGTAGCTATGCTTCGTTCCAATGATGAAGCAACCCCTACATCTCCCATGCCATGGGTGTCACATGAGCCATTACATGTGTCTCTTTGACTTAGATGTTCACAGAGCTGTTGCAAGGAACTTCACTGCTCTGACTCTTCATGATATTTTCACAGATTTCTCACGTTGTAAAGCTACTAACACAGTCTTAGAATTTTCTTACGCTGTTGCCTAGAAACCAGCTTCTTTTTTTTTTACTTGCTAATGATATATTTATATATTTACATGAGTTGGGTACACCAATGTGCTTTTAATTAAACACCTCAAAAGATCATCAGTTACAGCACAGTTCCCTGAAGAGATCATCTTTTATCCTGCCGTGGTTGTTGTGGGTGAGTATATACGTAGGTTCATAGATATTAAGTCAAACAACATCATCTATAATAGATGATAATAATACATTGGATTTATAATGCCCTTTACATTGCAAGATCTCAAAGGGCTACAGGTAAAAAAAAGAAAGAGTTAGTGAAAGCTTTATTAGAAAATAAAATGGTTGTTGCCATTGTGAGCGTGATAATATGCTCGCATGGTCATTTGTTTTCTCATTTTCTTTCCCTTCATTGAACAACTTCAAATGAACAAAACATGCACTGTTCTTCAAGGCATGTCAATCAACACATCCGGGCAGCATTCAACATTCAAAAATATAGTTAATAATCACACAGAACAGATTAAAAAAGGGAGCTTTTTTCAGTTTCTTGGATTTGTTGATAAATAAAATAATCACATTGTGAAATTACAGGTAAACATTTGTAACATTTTGTATTCAAGGTCTTAATTAATGCAGTCACAGAGGTATTTAAAAAGCTTATATCATATTTCTGTCATGCAAGTTTCTAGTTGGTCTTTAACCATAGAGCAGTTGAGGATCCTGTCATGTGACTGACAGCTTGTGGGTCCATCACCTCGATGGGATGATGCTCTTATTTAATGCCCTGACTCATGGAATGCTGGGTAAACACTTTTTTTTCAAAAGCCTGTCAGTGTCACCTTGATGACCACACAACCAGAGCCTCTTTTTTTTCATAGCAGAGGGATCATTACTCCTCCCCACCTTCCTACCTCTCTTTTCATTTCGGTCTCCATCCTTTTTCTTTCACAAATGCACTGACAATCTGTTTTTCTTTCACTTTCTTGCTCACTTTTGTCTTCATTCGTCTATTCTTTGTTAGATATTAGTAACCTCATCTTGTAGCCGTCACCATCTCTCACACTGTCACGTCTGCTGACTTTGTCTCCTTTTGACGAAGAAGACGCTGTTTGTGGAACAATGATTTAATTGACTGTGTTCTGTCGACTGAAGTGGCAGTGATGGACAGATGGCTGGGAAAAAAGGCTTTGGTTCTAGCCAGTAATGAGTCACGCCAAGCCTGAAACTGCTAGCACACTCAGTCAGCCCATTGTCAGCTTGCTGCAGTCAGCTACAGTCCATCAGCCAGAACTATAGATAGCATGAGACAGGGAGGGCTGGGCGATATGGCAAAAATAATTATCACAATATATTTTTACATAATGTTCGATCTCAATTTCTTTCACAATTTTTTTGATACTATAGTATCTGTACTGAAAACTAAAGAAACTATAGATTAGTTTAACATTTTATTAACATACAAATTAAATAAAAAGGAAATTAAATTAGATGAATATAGAAATTTATGAAAATAATTTTCACTCAGTACAATAAATGTAGAAAAATATGAAATAACAGTGAACTAGTTTCTGATTGTCTCAGCTGCATACAGCAGTAGCAAAATGTTTTTTTTAGCAGTTTTTACAGTGCTACCGTACGCTAATATGCATGTGCACATGCCTGAAAAAAAAAAAAGGCTTCTCCCGAAGGCCCCAGTGTTATTCAAATCCAAGCAAAACTTTAGCTGGTCGTACGGCACAATGGCTGCAAAAGATGACACGATTTCCTGCTGTTTCCATGCACCGCGAGCAGTGGCTAAACTGATAGGTCTGCTCTGTGTCAAACTGGCAGGCTGTGCAGACTTTGCTTTAACTTGGGTGCTATTATTTCTAACGATTAAGTGAGTTATCTTAATTGTTTTAAGTTAATACAGAAGCAACCTGATCTCCAATGAGATCGACAGATGGATAGACCTACCTATGGAAAAAAATAGAGGTATAGCTACTAGAAACTTAGCAAAACTTTGCTAATATAACATCCCACAAACAATAATTCAAGCAACATGAATGCTGTTGTTTTTTCGGTTTAAGTGCTGAAATCCAGCATGAGATCAGACGCCACTGAAGGAGTGCGCGCTCACGTGTCACGGATTAGAAATTCTCAAATCTACAAATTCCAGCAACCGGAAAAGTTCAACTCTGACTGGCTGTTGTCGCGCAAATTTCCATGTTTGATTGAGTAAAAAGGTTCACAGCCGACCACCGTGATCGACCAGGAATTTATCACGATCATTAAGCTGAATCGTATGATTGCCAAGCCATGGCATGAGCTGGCAGCGTCTGTTTGCTTTTTGTGCACAAAAGTGTGCAAATTGATTAATTTAGTTTAAGAAGAAAATTACATTTCTTCGACTGACTTTGCTGAATTGGTGACAGAAACAAGAAAATAAAGTGGTATTTGAGACACAAAATATGTTTTTGGTTAAAGGTCTAATTGTCTGCCCCACTTTGTGCAAAAAAACACAACTAGGAATGCTGGAAAGAAAAAGAGAGGGATGAGGAGATGAAACGGGCAGGAATAAAAAAAAAGGTAGAGTGAAGTGCAAACAGGTAAAAGGAAAAGAGCAGTAAGGGACCTACAAGGACAAAAGATATGACTAAGAGTGCAGTGGAGGATCTGCAAGATAAGACCAACTAACCTAAAAGCCATTTTAGTACTTCATAGAGTAAAAACCCAACCTTTTTTTTCTGCATGACTACAGCTCTCCACTTTTATAGTGGACATATTGTAGTGGGTAAAAATGAAAATGGAAGCTTTCAGATCATGAATAAATTCCCTGGTGGAACTGCTGCATCCACTATAGGGGATTGTATCAGATATAGGAGACAGCATCGGCTGACTCAGAGCCTCTTCTTTCACTGTGGCTGTTACCACTGTGATTTGTATGTTCTAATGTAATGATTGCCGCTCCATCGCTGCATGTAGAGGTCATTGGCGGTCTTGCTGCAAGGACCTGTGCTTAATAAATCAATAAGGATGGTAGACACCAAAGGGCCATTGGCCTTTCAAATACCCTTTCATCTTTCTTTCTTTGATGCAGCCTTTTACACATATCCCAGCATCTCTGCTTGCTGGACCAGAAGTGGGTCTGATCTTTCAGCAGCAATTGCAAGAAATCATGTTAAAAAAAATTTTTGTGGCGAAACAAAGAATTTTTTCTTAAAAAGTCAGGTTGGCCGTCTCATTCTATCGTCATTATGTTTATAGTCACATATACTGTAAGAATATGTGAAAATAAAAACTTAAAGCTATGCTTGCAACCCTGTGGGGCGGTATTCAGGCACAGCAGAGATATGAGCCAAAGGCTCATGTTGGTATGAAATTGCTCAGAAAGACATATCGAAGAAGGATTCAGTGTTCAACAAGAATCTCAATTTTAAATTTAGTGGCAAACCATCAAAAAGTCAAATATTTAATTTAACTCAGAAGCACAAAACGCAACCTCATTTGGCGTGAGATGAAATATCAAGAATCATAGGATACGACCTCTGGAAACCATTGATGTCTGCCGCTTTTTAAACAATTTATTAAGTACATGCTGAGATATTTCTCTGGAAAAATGTTTGGGAGGCTACTGGCAAAGAACTGAGCAATTCAGCAATTCACTTATGAACTGCCAAATGTGATGGGATTTGTAAATTTAGGATCATCCAGGATAGAAGGAGTTGACAGGAAGAGCTCCTTGTTAACGGATTCTGTTTATAGTTTCCAGGAATTAGATTCACTGAGATTTCTTTTAGCAAAAGAATAAATTCCAGGTACTTTAAACAGAGCTGTATTTGTCAGTGTGCTGGGTGAGCCCAAAGAAAGAGTTCCTATCCTCACAGATCAAATCATCATTGTAGTAATGTTAGATTATAATTGGTGACCTTAGCGTGGGTGATGCCCTGCTGTCAGTATCAGCGCAGCAGCAGGTCCACAGGTCGGTCGTGTCAAGCAGCCGGAGGCTCTCTCTGTCGCTGTGAGTTTTTGTTAGTGTTCACAGCTCCACCAGTAGCCTCTGTGGCCTCCGAAACTTCATGATCAGAGCATCTGTGCCCTGCCCTGAAAGCTCTGGGAGCTACTGTCAACCCACAGTGTGGAGACATATGTGACCATTGCACAATACCATGAACTGTTTTGAGAGGTATCATATTTGGGAGGTGTGATAAAGATTTTCCCTGAGACTCTGTTTACTTGGCTTCACTTCTGACTGAGTGACCTCTTCAGTAACAAGAGCACATCATTATTTTCTATGTCCACCATTCACATCCATGTTCAAAACATAATCTACCTAATCACCTTCATTAAGTTAATTGGTCTAAAATCACATTTTTCTCCCCCAGCCTTTTCTTTCATGGTTATGTTGGTATTTAATTGTCTTGTTGAAAACATCCAGACCAAAATGGATCTTTGTCTCTGATTCTTTATGATTAGCACTACTATTTAGCATGTTATCCTTCGATGCATAGTTAAAGTCAGTTCATGGCTGTGTGACTTCAATTTCCTCATCTGCAACAGTCTGCCAGTGTATATACTGTATACCTCTGTGTTGAACCACCTACAGCCCAATAATATAGAATTTATATACAAACACCAAACAAAGCGAACACACCTGGATAACTGATGAATCTGTCAATCAGAATTGTACATTTGATTGACAGATTCATCAGCCAATAGTGACGTTCGTTGACCCGCCAAGTCAGGGAAGTCTCAGAATTCCCCACACAGATTTCTCTGACAAATGCAGAGAGGTTCACAAATGAGAAGCAGTTCGTAAATGCACATTCAGCAATTTGTATGATCTGAGAATATATATTACAAGTGAACCAGAGCGTGTGCATATCCGACTCCTAAATACAACTATGAACCAGAGGTTGTGCATTCGTGAAAAACCCTGCGTGAGTTCTTTCATTTTGAGGCTGATCTGGTCCCATACATGGAAAGCTTTGGTGCAGTTGACCCAAAATATATTGTGATTCAAACCATAAGTGTGTCTGCAGACCCCCGATCAGTTTGTGCAGAAACCATGTAGCTGCTTGGAGAATTCAGTGCTTGTCAAGAACCAGTGAGACCATTCTGACCCCAGACTCCAAACACAACAAGGCAGAGGAGCACCATTTCTCAGGCAGTACAAAAAGAAGAGGAGGGGGGGAATAATCTTCCTGCAATTATGAACTTCAGCAGGACCTGAAGGCAAATTTTTAATTAATGCTATGATTACATGTGTTGGATCTGCAGTCATCTAACAGAATAGTATTTAGAGCATCAGAATCTCTGTTAGTGAGAACTGAAAGAAGAGAGCTCCATTTAAAAAAGAAGAAAAAAAGATCTTACATATCTACTTATTTCAGACTGCCTTTGCATACACAAGCATATGTATACAATAGTTTGTTCAATATTGAAATTACTTTCTCTAAACATGTTTTTTTTTTGCTGATAAAGGTCTGGTGGCATATTTGAATCTATCTTTGAGGGAGTTTTAACGGGTTAAATGTTTCTCATGTGATGAGGCAGTGAAAGGGTTAGTTGGATAATCAAATTGACAGAATATCTAATTACCAGATTTACCCATAGATTATACAAAAATGTGAAACATTTGAACGTTCCATCTTCTCCAATGTGAGGATTTAATGCTTTTTCTCATCGCTGTAAATTGGGTAACATAGGTTTTAGGATGCCACATTAGATTTTTGGACCGTGCAGTCAAATTCATTTTGTAGTTAAGGTCGCTCTCATCGTTAGAGAGCCTTGTGTGTTGTATTGCTTTTTTCCCCAGTGAACTAAATAATTAAGAAAGTAATATATTTGGGTTTTACAGTAGTTGTCTGAATATGTTGTTTTTACATGGAACGTGTATCGTTCATTAAAGATTATATAGTGTTCATATAGCACATGCTTTGTCCAGAAATGATCACTGCAGAGACAAAACGAGCAGATGGATTGACTGTGAGGGGCAACCAAAGGAGGGAGAAAGAGGGGAGTGACAGCAGAGGAGGAGGAGGAGGTGGAGGAGACGTGGGTAGAGATAAGGATAGAGAGGCAGAATCTCTGAAGTAAAGAGAAAAAGAGAGAGCAGGACAAACACTGACAGGCTGAGACAGAGTAAGAAAGCGAGCGCTTGCAGCAGCAGCTTCATTAGCATCAGGAGGAGAGTCGGTCACACACAGCCACACCGGGACTCTCGCAGATAAACCGTAACACATCGCTTGTGGAGCAGCGCGGGAGCCAACAGCGGAGGAGGAAAAACAAGGCTGGAGCGAAGGCTTGAAGAAAAGAATGAGAAGCATCGGAGCCACCTGACTCATACCGGGGGGTCAGCCTCAGCACCTGCAGCGGCAGACTGAGCTCTCCGGCTTTCAAGGAGACTGGGGCAGACGGGGGGGGAGAGAGCTGCTGAGATTATGCATGGGGCAGAGAGCTCCGGTGGATTCCCCATCTTTGGCAATAGCAGCAGCAGCAGGGAGAGTAGGAGCTTTGGCTCTACAGACAGCAGCAGAGTCAGCTGGAGCTGTAGCAAAACAAGGAGCTCAGACTCCAAAGCTATTTATTTATCCAGAGATGAAAGTAGCATTTACAGCCAAGGTGTAAGAGGAACCAGCTGTCCATGTAGCCACTGTATTGAATGTACCTGTAGCCAAAGCAGTGACAGTAGCTGCAACACTGGTGCAAAGGTGACCACAGCAGTGCAGTTAATTGTAGTAGTAGCAGGGGGGGGCAGTGGTTCAGAACACTGAATGACCAGTGTGGCTGATGAAGGCCACCTGGATCCGCTTGCTGAAACGTGCCAAAGGAGGTCGAGTCAAGAGCTCCGATGCCTGTGTAAGGGGATTTTTTTTAGTTTGTTTACATGAAAGTTGGCGTGCTTTTGTGTGCATGCACTTTTTTTATGCTTTAGGTCTGTATTTCTCTTGTGCATCCATTATCGGTCCATCATCAGTGTTGGGGTCAGGATGGCACAGCTGTGTATTACCTGATGGTGATGAGAAGTTGGGTGTTGTAATCGGTTATGGCTGCCAGAATCTGGACAGAGCTCCATCTCACCTCCGTCTGACCCACTGGGATGGTGTTCTCGGTCACACCTCATCTTTAACTGTGACATAATGAAATAATCATAGCAGGCCAAATGTGTTCACCTGCATTTTTCAAGGCCAAATAAAGCTCATGAGACGGAGGGCTAATGAGCATTGAATGGCCAGTTTAATGACATTTATATCCTCATGTGGAAGTGCTGCATGTGAACCTTGAGCAGTATTTGAAACATCCTGGAGACTGATAGTTGAGTTTTTCTTTAGAGGGTTGAATTTGCCTTGATTGCCATGACAACAAAAACAGCTCATGGATAGTTAATGAGCTTGCCTAAAAATTCGCTATTCATCTCAAGTGTAATGTGGGAGCGATGAGGGACACTCAGCCAATTGATGAGCAGGAGGGCTTTGTGTAAGATGGAAGACATAAATATAAATAACCTTGCATTATCTACAACAACAACACTTGTGTTGTCTCTACATAAGTCAGGTAGTGTAAGTGGAGAGGAGGGAGTGGTATGATCCTCCTTTGTATGTATGTGATGGCTGGGTAATTCTAATGAGGCACAGAGTGAGGGAGGCTATTTTTAACTCAGACAGCAGAGTGTAATGGTGCAGTGAGATGAATGAAAGACCTTGTGTGGGTGGCATAGTGGCGTGCAGGTAAGGATAAAAAGCACGGTGACACCACTTAATCAAAAAACCCTGTTTTTATTGGCGGTCCCTGATGATTGGCTTATGAAAACTCGTGTGTGTGTATTGTTAATGTTCAAGATGTTGATAATAATTCTAACGTCCACAGATTAAATAATATATGTTTATAAACTTATAATGAATATAAGGAATTTAAGTAAGAATATGAAAATGAAGGAGATGCTGAAATATTTTGTCAAAATTTCAGAATGAAGCCTTTCATAAAACTGAATATTCCTGTAGACTTGTAGGATATATATATTACATAACCACCTGATATACGTTATTTAAGCTCACTGTAGTAATTTCTATATGATCATTAGAATGGTTTTCATTCACTTGTGTAAACAGCTCAATATTTCATCCACTGACATGAACATGATGAATTTAGTGACAAAGTCAAAGAACAAAGCATCACTTTGGGCACATTTCAGTGTTAGCCACATTGAAATGAGTCCAATAACAAGGAAGAGGCAGTTTGTCAGATGTGAAGCTAGAAGGTGTCAGCCAGAACTGCAAATAGCACTAATCCTAAATTAATAATGGTTTAAGTGAACAGAAAAGACAATTACATAGTTGTTTCTGTTGATTATTTTTTAACTAAAATTTCATGATCATGACTGATGCATGTCAGTGTGCTCTTTAGTTGTAACCATCCTCCATCAATGGTGACAGCATGGAATAGCATATTACTTATATACACATATTTTAACCCAGCATAGTGTCATAAATGTCGGTGTGCTTGCATTTTTGTGCATCAGTAACTGTGCTCAGGAGTGAGTGCAGTACAGTGATCCTTTGTGTTTTGGTATGTGGGAATCTGAATGTTCATGTTTTAATCTGCCACAGCTACATATCCCAGAGACAAACTTGGATCTGGTGTTCCTCAACATTTCCTTTGTGTTTGTCACAGAGGATTTAACTCTGCAGGCCAACAGCTGAGCGAGTACTAAGGATAGAGGAAGAGCTGCCATTCATGTCTTGAAAGACAGTCTCTATCCTTTGGCATCCCCTCTTGGAGAATGAGGATGTTTCTGTGATTTTCTGTAGATTTAATCAGCATTTGTGATTTCGTCAAGTTGCTGAATTATAGCAGAAAAACGCAAGTTTCATTTCACCTAACTCATTATTTAATCAAATCAATCAAGATGTTTTTGATCAGAGTTTCAACACTTCAGTGCGTGGGAGGGATTTTGCACATTTGTTTGATGAGCAAAGCACAAAGTTCAATATTTCTTAAAAGCGTAAGGGCAACAAAAAGCAAATGAAGTTTTCTTTTGAGGCCTACTTTTAGTCTAACAGTAAGGTGTTGCTGTCTGTGCCTCCGCAGGGTTCGGCCGACTCCTACACCAGCCGTCCATCAGACTCCGATGTGTCCCTTGAGGAGGATAAGGAGGCAGCGCGCAGAGAGGCAGAGCGACAGGCTCAGGCACAGCTTGACAAGGCCAAGGTTGGTATCCTAAACCCGGAAACACTGTGGTCACTTAGTCCTGTTCCACTCACTGGGCTGGATGGGAGCTTTGTAGACTTATTGGCCTCATGTTAAGGCCTAGATATGTCATTATGAAAGGGTGAGAGGTAATACATTAGATCAGTGAAGGTCCCACCAAAGTATAGAAACACAGATGTGTCAAAACTGGTTTATTTTGCTGAATAAGTGGCAGGTATCACTCAAATCATAATGTAAACATTACATTGGTCTGATTGTTGTTGAAAACTCAGTCTGCTTCCTTTTCGGTATTTTCTCTAAGACCCTTTACTTTTTTTTTCTTCATAATGAAAGGCAACTGCGCCATCATTCTCAGTGTAGTTCAGAGTAGAGGCAGGATTTTACGTTGAAGAAAACACTGAAAATATCCATGTATCAAAATTCCAATGTAAAGTTCATTTGTAGTAAATCTTTTCTGCTTTTTCTGAATGTTTTCCTAAACTCAGCTGATTTCAGCTGGTTTCTCACATGAAGGAGGGCTGTTAGGGGCCACCAATGTGAGAGGTTAGGGGCCTTGGAGTGCTCACTGTTTATCAGAGCCAAACCTTGCCTGTTCTGCTCTCGGCCACAATTAGCAGCATATAAACAAACACACACATGACAGAACAGGTCTGCCTTTGCGCGACAGGAATTGCAATCAGAGCTCACTTCCACAAAATCAGTCAAATCGCTGGCACTGTTAAGATTTATGCCTTTGATCTGTGGAATAATTCTGCTGTCTTCAGTGTGCATTCTGTTCTTCCTGCTTCACAGCTCGTTGATTTGCTCTTTGTGCTCCATTTTTCATGTTAGTCGAAGCAAGTGTCTGAAAAATAGGCTTATTGTGTTTCATAGGGTGTTTAGTGTCTATAACAGCTAGTTTGCTCATTAGCCGTGAGCCTTAAGCTTTTGGCTGTCCATCCATTTAGCAGACATTTGCTCCTGCACAGCGTCTCAGAGCAGCTCTTTGCTGGCAAACACAGATCATTCCAGCAGATCTGTGTTGTTATTTTCCAGAGTCCCCCTATCTGGCACACTAATTAAAAAGATAAGTTGACTTTATAGATAACCTGGCATAGATTATCCCTGCTGGCATTTTACATGACAGATGACTTGTAAAAAATAGCCTCTCAGTGGTCCGGCCACCAGAGAGCGAGCAGGCTGAGGTCAGAGGAAGTGCAGACTCTCTGACTGTGTGCCTTTATGGGCAGTAAGTCACAGTCACTTCCCTTAGACTAATGCTGAGCAAGTAGTCCAGAGTATGCTGGCACCTCTATTGACTTTTTTTCATATTTCTCCATATTTATTAGCATATACACACATACAAACACCATCTGTTTGTCTATGATTTGCTTTAAATCGGGTCTAAAATGAGTTTACACATCAAAATCTGCTAAATTAATTAATAAGATCACGACCAGTCAATCTGTATAAACAGTTGTTTCATACTCTGGACGAGGCTGAATACAAAACAAAAACGATGACATGAATTTTGACTTAAGTTTGGCTTAAAGCCATCACGTCAGGTCAGTTTGGAGGGAGAATTAGCGAACAGAGGACAGTTGTAATGAACAGTGATCAGAGTTATTGGGTGGAAAAGTAGCAGGCAACAAAACGACTAGACAGGATTTGTGATGACAGAATTAAGAATGAAGTGAGTCAGGTGAGTTTGACAGAGAAGAAGAACAGAAGTGACAAAACTGAGCAGGATGAAAGACAAGATAATACGGGCAGACAGAGAAAAACTCTGCCTTGCCTGTGCATACGTTTCGTTAGAGAGAATACTTACTTTAGTCCACAGCTAAATTCCCCTCAATCTGCATACTGGGACAGGGATGGATGACCTTTGAGATGGCCAGATTGAACTGTAAGTGTAGTTGAGTAACAAATGCTGGGCAGGTTACTGAAATACTTTCAGGAATAGCAACCGGTCAAGTCTATTGCCATCAAATCTTTTGTCCCTGATCTCTCTTAACCCTTGTAGGTCGCACTAATTTAAACTCCTTTCAGGTCATCCTGGGACTAAAAAGTCCCCTCTCAAAAACTGCTATAAATAATTACAGAACAAGATTTTTTTAATTTTTAACCCTTTAAATGCCCCCTTTCAAACACAAAGTCATTATTTTTAATTGAACAAAAACCATAGAAATTGAGTTTTTCCCCATATAATAGATTTTGGGTGGTTAAGGATTTAATGTAAAGCTCAGTCTTAGATATACTAAAAATGAAAAAATCTAATCAAATTTGCTACATTGTTAGTTTTTTTGGCGGAGTCAGATTCATGATTTACTATCCTTTCAGGTCATAGTGGGACAAAAAAGTCTCATTGACTCTCATTAAAACCACTTTTTTTAATCTCTTGACCATAACACAATCATATCATGCGTCCTCTAATGTCAGGGTTTTACTTTAGAGAAACATAGTAAAATTAGTCATTTTTACTGGTTACAATGGCATGGAGCCATTTTCTCATTAATGTCCCACGCTGCACTGTCAATATTCGAGTTACGGTCAATATTCCGGTTTCTGAAACTTTTAGAATTCCCCGTTTACATGCGTGAGCAGACAGAGTTACTCCTGTGTAAATGATAGTTGCACTCAATTGGAATACCCCGACCCAAACTGCGACGCACGGAGAACGTCATGACGTAAATGTGAGCCATTTTCCGCTTCTTCCTGTATCCATGGCAACAACAATAACAGTAAGCTGAAAATGAACTATAGTCGCTTTTGCTTGCGCTTTAGTGCTGGTACTGACCCACCAGCAGTATTTGACGCTATTTTGCATCACGGTCCTCAATAGAAGGAGAGAACGTGTAATGAAAATGGGAAATGGAGCCAAAGTTGTGCCATACTCATCCACGCTTCCTGTTTCCACCACTGTGAAGAAAAAATCGGTTTCCTCCTCGCTCCAAAAGTGTGGTGTGATGCGTCTTGGTCGCGCCATGTTTGTTTACTATTTAAAAGACCAAGAGTCCTTGCGGATAGAACATGCGCAGAACATAATTTAATGTTCCTTTCGATGGAGATATTCCGACACGCGTTTACATGACCAAATATTCGGGTTAACAAAGGAGTAACCCTGGGGTATATTCGGGTTTTTAAAAACCTGAATATGGGCATATTCGGGTTTCTGCCGGTGTTTACATGGCCGTGCGCAACCAGGTTATTACTAATATTCTGGTTATGAAAGGGTTATTGGCTGCATGTAAACACAGTCAGAGTCTTCTCTGCCCTCAAGATCAGAAGAGGAAGCAATGGTTTCAGACTCCAATGCAAACTCTACATCAGATGATTTTTCTGACAGTGTTGACGTTTCAGATGAATCTTGAGAAAAACAAAGCCAGAACATGAATTTAAAAAGAGCTGGTGAAGAAAAGAGGAACAATCAATGGATATAGAGCCAAATACTTCTCATATATACACTGGTGGAGACCAAAATCGAGCTAAAAGGACAGTGAAAAAAGTAATTTGTTGTGTTTAAAGTTTGTTCACACTGTCTCCAAATTACCGGACAAGATTATGTTTGCTTCAGATCCAATAGTTAGTCTTCTACACTTCAACAAACTTTAGTTGCTAGTTGAGGTAAATAAGAACCATTAACAGCTGCAGGATGCAGTGCAATAAATTTTGTTAGGCATTATTTTACCATTTTACATAGGGACGTTAAGCATATCAGCAAATTACCCCAAATTTTTTTTACACATTTTGATTTAGTCAATACATTATATGGGTAAGATATGTTGCTTACAAACAAAATTTCACTGCAGCTATACCAGTCAGGCAGAATAGATAAAATAGCTGGCAGCTGCAACAGATAAGTCAACATACTCAAGCAACCTTGGTTAATTATAGAAATATCTTCCCTTTATAAATTAATCAAAGTTATTATGGTGCCGCATAATAATACATTTTGCAGGCTCTCAGTACACCCTAAGGCCAGTCCACAGAGCTGAGAAGAATTCATTTCAAATCGATCCACAACATTCAAGGTGAAACAATGAGGGAATCCTGATTTATGGCGTGAGGTCTTGAGTGTGTGCTGCTAATGGAAAGGCTGTGGCATGTTACATGGTAAATCAGCAGCAGCAGCAAAGGCAGGTGTTCAGTCAGTCAGTATAAGCACAGAGAGGACTGGGAGGTATTATCTAATGAAATATGCATGATGCAATGTGATATTGTAACAAGCATCGTGGGTTGTTAATTGGCTGTGGTCCATAACGCTGCCTCATAGGGTTCACAGTCACAGACAGCACTTCTCTTTAGATGGTTATCGTGTGTCTCATTCTTAGTCTGCCTCCTCCTTCTCTTACTTCCTGCCCTCTCCTTGGCGATCCCCTGTCTTTAGTCTCTAGCTCCCTGCCTATCTTTCTCCCTCACTTGCTGCAGTCAATATGGCATCCATAATGAAGGCCCGTGTTACATAAGAAGCAGTATGGGCTCGACCTGCAGATGAAGAAACACTGTACATGAGTGTAAAGGTGCCATTATGTGCAGATCTTTCAGTCACCAGTGATGTAAGGTGGCATGCCAAGACATATATGTGTGGGCAATTGCCTTTGGGTCTGTAAAATGTCATTAAGGTTATAGAAAGGCTCAGTTGACAGCCAGTCATGATGGATAAAGGCAAGCACAGCAGCAGGAAGGAAGGAAAGAGGCATCCGTCCATGAGAAAACTGAGAAAAGTGCACAAATGTATAAATGTATAATTACCCTTATACCTTTGTGCAGTCATGTGACTCAGTGTATGAAAACGCCAAGGACTCTCTGTCCTCTGTGGGTCCCAGCACGCTACACACTTAGTTGGTTTCTTTCCTCAGTGGAGATGTCACACATGCTTCCACCAGCTTACAACCATCACTCCACAGAATATTTATTCAAGGATTTCTCTTATGCGTTGCTTCCACAATCCCTCGTAGTCCATCATTGTCATCATCATCATTTCACACCTGTTGTATTTCAGTGAGGCTTCAGCAGCCGTCTATAAAATCCTTCCTGAGGTGAATTACTCCTATAGTGCTGAGCTTCACTCATTGTTGCTGCACGTTTGAAATAAGGCAGAAAGTGCAGAAAGATATACTCCTTGGTTAAAAAAAAAGAAAAGAAGATTGATAAATTGAAAGTTACACACTGTTATTTTACTATCTTTTGGTTTTTTTTTTTTACTTAACTGAAGCAACCCCAGATGGGTACAGGACTTCATCTGCTTCTCCTCTTACCCTGATAGTAAATCTAGTTCATCAGACCACATGACCCCCTTTCCATTGATCCAGAACCAAATATTATCTTTTCCCTAACAAATTGAAGCCTTTTTGGGTTTTTTTGCCTCACCTATAAGTAATTGTACATAACAGACAGCTTTTTACTCACAATAAAATTGCATTTCACCATGTGATATCGGATCCTTAAAAATTTTCTTCTAACCCCATTTCTTCCTGTGATCCTTCTAGATTTTAATAATTGAAGTTGAACAGTTCTTAATCCAGTTTTAGAAGTCTCAATAATTCCCATAGTTACTTTGATTGCTTGATGCAGACTAATCTGACCTTAGATAGAATTACATCTTTTCCACAACCACACGATGGTCAGTCAGTGTGTTATTGAACCAGGGTTTAATAACTTGCTGCCATCTGAAACATGAATTACATGTTTAGTTTTTCAAAATTTACTTTCTTAGTTTTTCATTGATTAGTTCACCAGGTTGAATATAAGCCCAGTGTTTACTTTCCTTTAGCTTTTTTTTTCCAGTGTCCAAAATACTCCACTGTGTTTACTATCCAGCCACTAACTTTGTCATTTGTTAAACTCTCTGAACTGCCTTGATCACACAGAATCACAATTACACCCTCATTGTCATCATCTTTTGGTAAACACGCTTTCAAAATGGCTAATTGCTTGCTGCCTAGCACTAAACAAATCCAGCAGCTTACAAGGAAATATGGTACAGTAGTTAACATCTAAAGGGTGGCCAAAAACACGAACAGCATAAATTAAAAATATCAAAAATGTTCTCTTTCTCCTTTAAGACGTATAAAAAAATGCTAGTAGTAGTCAACAGTATGTCAAGACATCCAGCAGAATAACTTTTACAAGTGATAGCAAAATAAAACCTGCACCTTTTTAGCTTGTTGCCATCTTCCCCACATGGCTTGAAAATGATTTAATGTGGCTTTTAAAAAATAGCACCATATGGACTTGTTTCTGTTCCGATTCAGCATAAAGTAATAATATCTGCTCTGCTTCTTGGATTTCTCATGCAAACCTGACATTACCTCAGTCTGTTAGTACATTTTAGTTGTGGGTTGCTTAGAGAAAATCAGATTGTGTTCCTGTTATGATGAAACCACTACAGCAGGCCAGATTTCAGGGCATTTCTCAGAATCTGTAAAGTCCAACTTCGTTATAAAACATCAAAGCTCTGATCTAGTGGGTTCATGTTGGGTTCTAGTGAAATATACACTGTTTCTCCCTTTTTTGCCCTCTTTTATCTGCAGGTAAATATTTATCATGTGAGTTTATGCTGAGAGATTACTCTAAGCCACATCCGTGTCCATTCATTTTGGCCTTTCAGTCAACTTCTGTCATGCTTGTCACTCTGTCAAAAGCAGAGCAAATGTAATCTGGTTGAGGGCATGGCCACGTTGCCAAATGTTGTAGCCACCGCCGCCAGACTGGCTCCAAGATTATGTCCAAAAGCATTTTATGTAATTCTTAAATGGATGTGTGCCTTGAATGGATAGACTTTACAACATGAATCCAAAAGCTAGTTTAGTTATTGTCTCATCACATTTATTCACAATGTGACCCTTTTAAGTCTTAAAGGTTCCATATTATGCACTTTGTTCCAAATCTGAAACCATTTTTTGATATCTCAATGAACTGTCAGAGCCATAGTTCGATCAAATCGGCCTTTACTTTGAAGGCAGTGGCTTCTCCGTTAGCCCCTTATTTTTCCTCTTCTGAGAACAGCTCCTTCTGAGTGGGCGGGCTGTTCAGGGAGCTGAGCAGCTGATGGCTCCGCCCATCACTCCACTCCGCTCAACGTTCCCGGGGTGATTGACAGCTTGCACTTCCTCAGCCAAACATCCCATAATAGTTTAGTCGAGAGTAAACAAACGCTGCAGTGCTAAAAACCGGAGTTAGACCGCAAGCAAGAACCCGGTCCTGGAAAATGTCTCTGGTGATTAATGACTCTTGCATCATTCAAGGACACAAATGTTAGCAGCAGTGACGGAGCTTCGTTAGCTGCAGTGCTAACATGTTTACAGGCTATCAGGCTAAGCAGGCCTACACAGTAAAGCAACAAAATCACTAGCAGTTCCTACCTTTACAGATGTATCACGGACAGTTGGTACCGATCCATGCTTCAACTTCAGCTGTTTGGCGAAGCCTGCATTATATGCACCCAAGTTGTGAAAACAGTCCTCCTTAAAATGCTGGGCGCACACATACAAAACTTTGGTAAGTCTTGCGACTAAATGTCCATCAAAAATAAACTCCATCCACTCGGTCTTCAGTGGCTCAGATGAAGGAAGTATGTACAGACTTTGGTGCTCATTGATGCAGCCATTAACAGAGTAACTGCCGTGCTTCGCTCTTAGCTTTGCCATTTTGGAGGGTTTGTGAGGAGAAACAATAGCCTACGCTCTGAGATTTTTGAGGGGGCGTGCTTAGCTAGCTAGGGGTGCGGGTCCATGGATACATCCACTATGCCGGGAGTGGTTTTTTCCCTTCTCAACGTCACTTGGGGAAAGATTTCAGGCACACGGAGCACACATTCGCTGAAATTTGGAGCAATGAAGAGAGAGCGGTGACAGGATTTTTTTAAATTCCTGAGGCTCATACATTGTCCTGGGGACACTTATGACTGTTAGAAAACCTTTAGAAAGTGCATTTTGCATAATATGGGACCTTTAAATTGGTTGTGAGGGTGGAGCATTTAAGTTAACCCCAAAGCTGAAAAAAACCTTCATTCTTCCCCAGTTTCATAGGTTGTTGCATTTTGGGAGGTGAGATGTAGATTTTTATTAAGGAGTTTTAATTAGAAAACATTATTTACCTCCTTTACTACTTCGTCAGCATGGTGTTTTGGCGGTTTATGGCTCCTTTTCCATGCCTGGCAGGAGGAACTCTTTGTGCCACTTCATACCTTCTTTCCACCCACTCAAGGAGTCGAGGATGTTCATTTCAGGCTGTTACATTATACATGTACAATATTAAACAGGAATCAGAACTGTATATGCTATGTTAAACAAAAAAAAAGGGATTTTGCTTTTAGAATAAACAGGTACAAATATCCTGCTGATATTTTTGCCCACCTGCTGTGGCTTTGAAAGCCTATCACTGCCTCCCAGAAGCTAAATCTCTTGTGAGTGTCATATTTCTGGACCCTGATGGAGCCGTACAAACCCATGTGGGATGTTGTACAACCTATTTACATGTTCACTTGGCTTGTCTTGTTTGTTTGTTTTGTTTTTTTTCCTTTGTGTCCACCATAAAGAGCATAGAGTACACCAACTATTTGTGAAAATGATTTTATTCCTACAGCTTGCAACTCATCTAAAGTTAAATCCATACTAAGTAAAAACGAACAACATGCTGGCTGTTATCTCATAGGCTGTTTCAGGGCTTATGTATGTGGGATAAGGGTCAAGTGCACCCAGTGGCGTCTAAATGCACAAGGAAAACAGCTTGAAGCAAAAAATACATTTTACAGCATGCATTATGAGAGCATCAGTATGTGTACTTTATATTCACAGATGAGGCTGTACTGTAATGAACAACACATAAGTATGAACATTTCCTTGATTATATTTCGACTGTGGCTGGCAAAAAAAAATAAAAAAGGAGCTGGTATTGTTGGAATGGCTCAAAGGCATGTTATAGTGTAGTTGCATAACTTAGACTCAATACTAAGTTGTGACAGAAAGAAAAGTGAAGGTCAACACCTCTAAACTGTTTGTCTTTAATATGGAAAGAAGAGTAATTTAAATAGTTCTATAGGGAAAATGAAAGGGTGATACAAATGTGTTTGTGTATAATAATTAGAATAAAGTTGTCAGTCCAAGTCTTGTTCCAGGGAGGTGATGGCTGCTGGCAAGAATCACATTCTGTCCAGTATACCTGAAGAAGCCTCTGGCTGAACACACTCTGTTGTTTCCTCACTGTGTTGTGTAGAGCAGCAGTTCCCAAACTTTTTGAGCCATAACCCCCAAAATACCGTACATTAGTGTTCGCGACCCCCCCTCTCGTGACGACAATAACTAATTGTATGGTATCAGATGGGTCATCCTGCAGGATCCTCTAAATATAAGGCTTGAAAAATGTCAGTCTTCATAAATAAAGAGGATTCATGTGGATTTATGCATTGTGTTAAGAGTTGCTTAATCTAGATTTATCTCTGCATTAATGGTTTAATTTTGACAGCCATTTTTTATAAATAATGGTTATATATTTTTCAAAAATGATCTGGCAACCCCCTGAAATGATCTTGCGACCCCCATGGGGGTCCCGACCCCCAGTTTAGGAACCACTGGTGTAGAGGATGTGAAGAATCATCCATTATGTGCAGCAGCACATAATGGATGATTCTTCAACATTCTTTATTCTCTGGACAATCAGTTTCAGGAGCTCCAGGTCAGTCTTCAGAACAGAACCAGAACATCTGGATCAGTTTGTTTTTTTAGGGGAATCTTGTTGACAGCCTGCGTTGCATTTCCAATCCTGCCTGTTGTCCAGCTGAACTTCCAGGTGTCTGCAGTCCTCCACCACCTTCAACTCTTTTCCCAGGATTTAATTAGTGTTTTTGTTTATTCCTGTTCCTTTAAAGACCAACAACAATCTCTTTTGTTTCGTTTGTGCTCAAGACGAGGTGATTGTTTCCGCACCATCTCACATGTGGAAGGTTTGACAGTGTTGAAAGGAAGGGAATAGCAAGTAGCAGAGGGAAAGAAAAGAAAGCAAGTGAATGAGATTGATCAGACTACCCTGACTGACCTTTGTGAAACACCAAAGCTTCATTTCTGATCTGAGGAGACAACATGGAGAACATCAACCGATCCTGGCGGGTTGGAGTTGTTGAAGAGCAAAAACTCTAAACCACACCTGTGAAAACTAAACCAACCACATTTTATTTCTTTTTTTTAAGAAACAATTTGCCTCCAAGAACACGATGACACTGCTAAAAGTCTATCTTCAGCGATTAATTAAAACCTTCATTCATATTTCATATTTTAAAGTTTTCCCCCATGGTAATAAATCCTTGATGCCTCAAAATGGATCAGGTGTTACCTCCAAATATGCAAATTAACTTCTTTCCCTTCTGCCACTCATACATATTAAATCCCTTGCAGCAGTTCAAGCACAACATATAAATGTGTTAAACATTAAAATGTTTTTTTCTTTAAACAGCACCAATCACCAATTACTTAATCAAATTTTCAGATGCTGCAGGTTTTGCTGCTTTTAATGGAACTAAATCAATTAAATTTAAGCTCCTAACTCAATTGAGGCAAAAACTGATCCGAATAGTCAGTAATCTGCTACTTTCAACAAGCTGCTGAAATTGGTGCCCTGCTCTTTAATTAGAGATCTAATCAAAGTAGACATGACCAGTAATGAATCATACATGCATACCCCTGCAAACTTCAACCACTACAATAAACATATAGTGTAGTTTCTGATTTGAAAAAAAGTTAGTTGTACCCAATAAAAATGCCAATGAGTGATGACATGTTTTAAAGAATGAAGGGAAGTAGCAGGTAGTTATCAACTGTATTACTTGCACACATGTGAAAATGAGAGCAGGTTTCACATGATAACAATCACCTGGTCTTTAGCAGGTCTGAAAATGAGGTAGCTCCAACCTCAGACAAGCATGATCATATAAAAATGTATATCTTGGCGCAATGATTTAACTAAAACTGACTTAAAACTCAGAATCAGTGTCAGAAAGACTGCGTTCACCTTCTGATCCAACAGCTAGAAGCTCCTTTAGCAGTAATAAGTTAAATTCATGGATTTCAGGATGATGTTATCAGTCTCTCATATAGTTATGGAGGAATTTTGATCTGCTTCCTTTACGTTTTGGAGCATTGGTTTTGATACATTTCAGTCCGGTTGAGGTCTGGACTTTTACTGGATCATCTCAATAACTTGATTCTTTTCTTTTTCAGTAATTCTGTTGTAGATTTCCTGCTGAGTTTGGGATGATTTTCCTGTTGCATGAGCCAGTTTTGCATGACCCCAGAGTTTCTTTATGTAGATGGTTTTTAAGAGTTTTTTGTTTGTTCGTTATTTGTGTCTGAGTCTCATTAAATGTAACATCACATTTCTTAGACTTAGCTTTCTAAAAAGGCACTCTTGATGAACAGTAAAACATTCAGGCTCTGCACCGTCCTGGCCCACCAATGACACAAACAAATACATAGGAATCAATAATTAAAAAAAAAAACTAAAAAAAAACACAAGCCATAAATTTGGTACTGACTCGGGACATAAAAACATCTCAAACCCTGCCTACACTGATCCCACTGCAAATTTCTTTGACAAGCACATCTGTAACACACTTGACACATACATTCGTCACGTCTTTCAAAACAAAGCAAAACATAAAAGATGGCTTTCATTTCAACAAGAAAAGTTCCAAATATGGCAGTCAGATAAATCTGAGCTTCATTTTGAGTATAAACCTAGCATGAATAGTTATAAAAGCACAATATCAGAATCAATATAAAAAATAAATATAAAATCTAAAGTGGCAAACAGCTAACAAAGGCCATGAGAAGCGTTTTGTTAATGCTACTCTCTAAAATCTTAAAACATTGAAATGTAGACAAACAAAAAAAACATGATCTGCACTCATTTACCACCTACTGGCAAGCTGTGACGGTCCTATCTGCAGAACAGAGGCCAGTTCAACCACTGAGTCCCAACAAAATGATTCTAAATGTGTGAAGACAGAGCTAAGAGTATTCTTTATTACCAAAGCATGTCACAGGTAGGTACTCTATTTTTTAACAAGTTTTAGGCTACATCCACATGAAGATGGAGCCAATATATTTAGGTTTTTTTCTCTCAATATTTTTTCCATAATTATATGAACATAGAGTCATTTCAAGAAAAGTGTTCTTCAACATAAAACCACAAAAAACGTTCCCACAGAAATACACTAAAACATAGATTAAGACATGGAGCAGGTGCAAAACTTGTGAAATGTAAACAAACATACAAAGAAGAAGATGTGTGGACTAATGATGAGGTAGAGCTTCTGCAATGCTGTAATCCTCCAATGCTGTAGCTGTTGGCGGGGTTTGTGCATGCGGGTTATGGGAGAGATGGGGCTATGCATCACTTCAGGGTAGGGATTGTAAACATGGAAATTAAACTGATGCATTTTTGGATTTATTTACTTTGCGAACCAGTTTTTTAAAATTGTGATTTTGGACACCCAGAAGAACAGTTCATTATGGACGAAATGTGATACAACATGATACAAAAACCCTATACACCTAAACTCGTCACTGTGGACATGGATTTAGTTGTTTAACAGCTTTAACACACAGCAGAAACTAGACTTGTATAGAATATGATGAAAGCTGTTGAAGAGGTCCAAATAGTCAAATTAGGCATGTTGGAGCAGGAAAAAAATTAAAACATGGAGGGCAGTGGGTACTGAGACCCAGGGGTGAAAATAGAAAAATAAAAAAATATCCATCCATCCATTTTCTACATCACTTATTCCAATTCAGGGTCCCAGGGAAGCTGGAGCATATCCCAGTACATAAATAATAAATAAATGATGAGAAAAAAGAACTAATTTTTATTTGATTTCTGTTTTTAGATAAATAATCTAATAAAAATGGCAGCAGAATAAGTTTCCTTTAAAACTTTAAGGTGGGATTTTTTTCTTTTTGAAAAGAAAGAAAAACACATCCACCAAATCCAGTCATTAAAGTGAGAATGTTCAACAAATGGATTTTTGATGATCAGATAACTTGCAGTGACACAACACTGACTCATGCTCACCCCTCCAGTTCGGAAGCTGCAGCTTCGAGCACAAACTGCATCATTTAAGAGTTGAGCGTAAACGCTGTCTTGTGAGAGAGGTTAAGTGATGAAGACAGACCAGCGAGGGGAAAATGACTCGCCCTCTAAAAACCTCCATTAGCTGTCTCAAGAGGTGATCCAACACAGTGTGTGGCTCCTGTCTGCTTTAAATTTTAAATTCAGAGGATAGTTCAGGAATCTCATTATCTGGTTGTATACAGTTTAAAAGAAAAAGAAAACACACAAAGACTTGACTGTCTGGAGAGTTGCCGGTTCCAAAGAACAAGGACACAGTGACCAAATATTTATCTAGTTTATTTACAGAGTTGACTGCAAAAGGTTTTATGATCATGTGAAAGAACAATGCTGCCTTCAAATTCCAAATTTCCAACTTTTCTTAACTTTAAAGACAAAGTCACAAATTTCCATGACAGCTTGAAAACTCAAATCAATCCAATGTTCTCTGACTGCATGTGCTTTGTGAACATTGAGCATTAGCAGTGACTTTATTTTTCTGTTGAGTCATAGCATTTATATTCTATAGCTCATACAAACACCTCCACACAGTCCCATTTCTCTTTATGGCTTTGTGCATTATATTTACTGAGCAGATTGGTGACCTCGGTTACTTCAATGAAACAGACGGACGGACAGCTGAATGAAAGCAGAATGGAGCAGAAGAAAAGAATAATCCATTAGTTGTCTCTCAGAAGGGAAATTTGCATCATTGCAGCAGCAAAGGGACAGATCAGAAACAAAAATAATATCCCGACGTGAGTCAGGAATACATATATGAAATAAAATGTATAATAAAAAGTATTTGCAAAAATACAAACATGGAATTCAGAATATACAAAGCTGGAGATGATCTGAGCTTTGTGACATGGTGCATTATCCTGCTGGAAGTAGCCAGAAGATGCTCCACTGTGCTCATGGAAATGGTCAGCAACAATACTCAGGTAGGCTGTGCTGGTTAAACCATGTCATGTTGGTACTAAGGGGCCCAAAGTGGGTCAAGAAAATATCCCCCACACCATTACACCTGTAGCGTACAGCTACCTCCAAAGACAAGATGTTCAAATGGATTATTGTGAACTAACTGCCTTTGTTCCCTCAATCGGAAACATCACCTGACCCGACTCAACAAACAATGCCATTTGGTTTAAAACTTGCCTCTAAACCAGAGATAAACCAGAAGAGGACCTCCTGCTTTGATCTTTGGAATATACAAGACTTCGGAGCAAACCTGCTCATCACCACTTCAAAGTAACAAACTGAAACCGACCCCCTGGAGTCAGCCTGGACCAATCTCTATCCCCCCTTTTTCTGGAAGAAGACACAGTAATTATAGTATGCTAATGTCCTTCATTCCAACAGACATATTACAGAATGATTGTTACTCTGATTGTGTTCAAATGCAAATGTATCAAAGTACAAGAAGTCATATGTAATATTCTGTTAATTTAGGAACAGTGTGGTTTAAAGTTTAATCTTTGGAAAGGTGGGTGATTCAGAAGCCCCCCCCCTTCTCTCGTTTCAATCATTCCCGGGCCAAACGCCTCGCACGTGATTGGTCCAGAGTTTGGTGGCTCTGCCCACCTCAGAGTAACATTGGGAGACCTTTGGAAATTTAATTTAGAGCTATTTCGGACCAGAGAAGAAAGTAACTCTCCATTTCTTTGCGTGGTAAACACCAAGAAACGCCCCTTCCCCCCTTTGTCTTTGTTTGTCCTCGTGGCGTTTGGGCCCTGTTCCTTTGTTTCATTTTTGTCATAATTTCCCAAGCTTTCTTTTTGGTTAACCTAATTCTAGATACCCCTGAAGTTCCCGTTGCTTAGTAACAGCAAGCACTCGTTGATCGGGACTGGATTAGTTCATCATTTTTATCAAATTTTCTTGTGAGATAAACTTTGATACCAAATTGTGCACATGAAAAGTTTGCCAAATCTTCTCTGCCAATGCTGAACAGCTTATTCTGCTGTTGCTATTGACTCTTGTTTTGAGCTTCTGGTACCCCCAGGTGCTGACAATCAGGTGC
>JAOXYM010000019.1:9500644-9512934 GCA_028567055.1 Leptatherina wallacei
AAATTGGAGCAAGGAAGAGAGAGAGTGGTGACAGGATTTTCTAATTCCTGAGCCTCATACACTGTCCTGGGGACACATATGACTGTTAGAAAACCTTTAGAAATTGAATTTTGCATAATATGGGACCTTTAAGTTAGATTTGGTTTTGCAGAAATTTCATGTGTCACTGTGGGTATAGGGGATGTGCTTTTGCACAAAACACAAAAACTGTTATTGTTTGATTCGGCTTGTGGACAGTCAGCAGTAAACAACGGTTATGTCACCCTGTAGAGGTATACTTCATTCGATTTTTGCATTATCTCAATAATTGTTTGTCCTAAAGAGGAAGGCTGGCAGTTATCGGCAGGAAGGTCAGTATTGATTCTGCCATTGTAAAGATTGTTGGACTGATTTATGAACCATTTACACTAGCGCTGTTTGTGATTCTTATAAGTAAGTGCAAGACGAGAATGTTGTTTTACCAGAAGTGTGGAGGCAGTGATAGCTAAAGACGCTAACATGTTGTATTTAAATAGAAACAGATAAATCCTTTAACATGTAGCAGACACAGTGCAGCAGCTCATTCATTTGTGGAAAGTCTGGATGAGTCAGAGCCTAAATGCATGTCATCCAAAGTTATTTTACACCTTGGGCAGAGACAAGAATCACAGCTCAATTGTGGGGCACCAAAAGATTAAATTTTAAACATTTAGGGAAGTCTCACCTCTCATTCTGAACCTACAGTGCTTTTATTTCTTTTCTTTTTTGAGACTCATTGAAATCCTCTGCATGATCTGACGTTTTCATTTGTCCTCCTGTTTTGTGCCTTGTGGTAGACCAAACCAGTTGCATTTGCTGTTCGCACAAATGTCAGCTACAGCCCGAGTCATGACGATGATGTCCCTGTGCCAGGCATGGCTATCTCCTTTGAGGCTAAAGACTTTCTCCATGTCAAAGAGGTGGGCTATTAAACTTTTCAATCCATGTTCAAGATAGGCGTGCTAACAAAAGAGGTTGATCAGGATATCTGTTTTGCATTATTTTGCATAGAAATACAACAATGACTGGTGGATAGGACGCCTTGTGAAAGAAGGCTGTGAAATCGGCTTCATCCCCAGTCCAGTGAAGCTTGAAAACACTCGCATTCTCCAGGAGCAGAGAGCCAAACAGGGCAAGTTCCACTCCAGGTAAGAAACCCTTCACTTTGGCTCAGACTTGTTTTGTTTTGGGGTTGTTCTCATGTATCTCGTGTATCTTTTGTTTTAGCAAACTGGGAGCAAACTCATCATCTAGTTTAGGCGAAGTTGTTCCTAACTCACGGAAATCTACTCCTCCTTCGTCTGGTAAGTAGCCTTAAAGGCAAATTCTGAAGTTTACCTTTACAACATATAGGTCGTTGAGCTTTTAAACTAACATTTAATCAAATCAGGTTGAAGGTAAGATGCTATACATTTGCTCCAATTTTCACTAATGAGGAATTTATTCTTGCCATTATTGTACCTTTAATGTTTAATGTTCTTTCTGTACAGTATCAGTATTCTGTGGTAGTATTGATGTGAATTGTCTCCCATCACCACCTGTGTTCACCTATGTGTGGGGATGCTCTTGTCTGTCCACGTGAGCAGCTGTTGACATAGACACCACAGGCTTAGAACCCGAGGACAATGAGCATCCAGTCAACCTGCGCTCCCCTAAAGCCAGTCCAAACACTGTCATATCACCCCTAGCAAAAGAGAAACGAATGCCCTTCTTTAAGAAGGTAAATTCTGGACCACCCTACCCCCTCTTCTTCTCTGTCCACCGGCACGACTCTGACTAAAATGCCTGCGATTGCTCGGCCTCACTCGGTGCCCATCCTGTTTGTCAACACCATTGTCCTTGTCTTTCGGCGTGCACGCCGCTCATAGCATGCATCTCTGTTCCTAACCTCCTTCTCTTTCCTCTTCCGTCTTACCACAGCTAAGCAGAAGCAGAAGTCGGTAAGTTCGATGCAGCAGCACAGAATGGTCTAAACTGTACAACCTTTACATTTCCTGAGCATAAGCTTCCACTCCTTTACTGACCTTCCACTCTTTATACTATTTCTGCAAACTGTGCTGTGACTGGGTGTGATCTTGCGATGCTGACTTAGTGAGATCTCAGTGTGAGCAGCTTCTGATCTAGATTACATGTATTCATATTTGCTCTATCTATAAGAGATGGGTCTCCAGTCTAATGTCATATGAAAAAGTAAAGTATACCCTTTTTTGACTCCAAGGCTTTACAAATCAGGACAAAATAATAATAATAATAATAATAATAAACTTCTCATCCTTAGCCATACTTGTTCAGTCTTTTTTCTGTTTGTACTGTCATGAACTTTAACATTTAACATGCTATCAGAGATGGAGGTCTTGGGTCTTATCCAGTTTCTTTTAGCATTGCACAGCATTACGTTGGGATGAACTTGCTAGGATGGTCATCCCTTGGAAGATGGGCTGCTGTCTTGAATATTTTCCACTAGTGAATAATCTTTCTCACAGTAGAAAAATTGACTTCAGATTGTTTAGAAATAGTCTTATAACCCATCCCAGACGGGTAGTAAAGATTGTTTCTGTAAGATCATTGCTGATGACTTTTTGCCTTGGAGATTTTTATGGCAAAATCAAACAAGAAAAATGTTCATTAATAACCATTAAAGCTGTTTGCTCCAATAGAATTGTATCATATTTCTCTAAAACTTAGCAAAAATGAAGTTGAGCATGTGCATAACCTACTCAAATTTTTATCATTACCAGATGATGTTGCTTGTTAAAAGATGTTGTGTTTATATTTGTCATCATAACATTCCGAATCATTTATTTTCCATGATACAAACAATATTACACAAAATCTTTCAAGCAAACTCTGACTGATACCAAGTCTTGTTTTGCATGATTACCTGTAATCCCAGGTTTGACTGCAGCTACCAAAACTATTGAGCAGTGCAACATTGTTCAGTTAATATACTCACGTTAGTCAGCACCAGTGTACATCAGTTCCCACAACATCCCCGGGGGGAGCTCAGTGACGACAGCAAATGTTGGAAAAAGTGGAGTGGTGAGTAAAAGCTGCTGATAGACTGCAAGAAAGAAGTCAAAATAAATTGACTGAAACACAAATCAAGTGAGCAGCTTGAGCGTAAGCACTGATAGGGGGTGACTAAAAAAATAACTGTGTGGTGTGGTGGATGAGATAATCAAAAGACTTTTTAGGCCCGCTCACTGCTTCTCGGCTGTCTGCACCCAGACTGAGCTTCAGGTTAGATAAAGCACTGCTTTTGTTTTAAGATAAATAAATGTAGTGTTCCTATAGGGAGCTGATTTTGCACATCCTTCAAACATGCTTCTCTTTGAGAGGCCTGAGGCATGTAGCAGCATCAGGTTCACTGCTTGTCAAGATGCAGACTAAAAGGCCCTTCTTTATCAAATTCTATCAAAGTATAACATATATATATATATATATATATATATAAGTAATGAAGAGTGACTAGATAACTGATGGTATAAACAGGCAAAGCACAAAGGAATAACTTATATCCTCACCAATGCAGGGTAATGGGGGGCTGGAGCTTATCCCAGCAGCTACTAGAGAGAGAGAGAGAGAGGACCCTAAACAGGTCACCAATCCATTGCAGGGCCAGAAATAACTTTACAAGTGTAAATTAAAGTCCTCAATTTCATTATTTCTATCCAGCATTCCTTTTAATAATCAAATTGTCTACTCTTTTTTTAAACTCATTTCTCCTCAGTGTTTTCAAAGGCAGATTTTTCAGAGGTCATGGCTTGAAAAAGTTATCAACCGTCTGACATTTAGAAAATAACCATGTTATATGTTATAATCACATAATGGACTGAGCCGTTCCACTTAATACAGTCAGTATCACCGTTGATATCGATCAGGCGTCTGCAGGAGATCTAAATGTTGATGTGAACCAAAGAGGCCTTTTGCAAAAAACTGAGCTCCCACTTTGTCTTGAAAACAGCATGGATGTTTTTCTAACCGCGCCTGAAGTTTTTCATATGTAGCCTCTGTTGATCTTCTGTCTCTTTCCCCTCTCTGACTAACCTTTCCTGTAATTTAGGTTCTTTTTTTTCCCCTTTGTCTTTTGGTCTTTTTCTTTGTTTGTTTATTTTTTGTTATCAATTACATCAAAGCCATGAGATGAGATGCATAATATTAATTAATCACCATTATTAATGACCATTCATAAAATGTCATTGTTTTGCTGTAGCGCTTTTTCAAAAGCCTACAAACTGGAGCAAAGATCTTATTTAACACCGAAGCTCAGTCATGTTTTGTCGAGCTGGCTGACGTCTCGTCTCATGGTTCCATTATATGCTTCTAAATTGTCTATCTCACTGTTGTTCATGTGAGTTGTGATGGTTTTAACCAACTCTCCATATACTGTTTTCCACCCTGTCTCTCCCCCAAAGACGGAACACATTCCTCCGTATGACGTTGTGCCTTCCATGCGGCCCGTGGTTCTGGTTGGACCGTCACTGAAGGGCTACGAGGTGAGTTTAAGCTTTAACATTTTAAACACAACCTCCAGATTTTTCCTCATTGTAATCATTTATCATCTTTTTCACCTGAATCTTCTGTTGACAGGTGACAGACATGATGCAAAAAGCTCTCTTTGACTTTTTGAAACACAGATTTGAGGGAAGGTAAGTTTTCAAGTGACCTTTTAAAACACAAGCTTCCTTCCTCATTTTTCCTCTCTCCACGTCCATAAGCTGGTATTTATCTGTCCCCAGAGGTTAGCAGAGGGAGTGTGTAACAAGTTTGTTTGGCCTGGAGATGTGTGCTGCTGCTTTAAATAGGCCCTCTACATGTCCTTAATAGGCCATCGTGGGCCTTGGAGCAGAGCCGGATTCTCCTTATTCAACGTTGAGGCCATGAAGTTACACAATGCTAAAATCTGCTCAGGCTGTCAGAAGCTGTGGAGAATGCAGTTTGTTTGAGTTTAATCTTTTCATATTTTTTATTCTTTTTTTACAAGTTCATGCTTTATATCTGTTGTTTACCTTGAATGTGGAGTTAGTTTTTCTCACTTTTTGTTGAATACACAACAGATTCTTCACATACTTATTTCATAAGTGCTGAAAAGCAAAATATTGGAGGAAACATATCCACATTTTTCATAAATTGGTATTTCTGTGATAATATTTAAAGTTTGACTTGTATAATGTTCAAATTCAACTAAACAGATTGGGGATATTGAGCAGATAAAGACCAGAGAGGGATAACCTCAGTTTGATGTTGTCATTGTGCAAAGTGGGCTTGAATGTTAGATTAGGACTCATTTACACTACTCATAGAAAATAAGGGATCTTCAACTTTAAGGTGGAATTTACGGAAAATGTAAAAAGTTATTGGTAATGTAGGTTATTTAAGTAGAATCATGAAATTGTATTTTCTTAATCTCAGAACAGTAGGACAGTAACTAAGAAAATACTACAACATAATATGTCAATGTCTCAAATAAAATGTCAGGTGACGTCTTAGTCTGATGTCAAAATGTGAACAGTATGACGAAGAGCACTGCTAAGATACAATTTTAGTGGTTGATCCATGGTTCTGATACAAAACAAAAGTTATGAAACTTTTTGTTTTGTTTGTTTTTCTAAAGTTTAATCACCTTGTTGGAGAACAGCATGTTGTCCAATAAATATTCAAACATTAAACAGTTGCACATGTACGTTCAAAAGTTTGGAGAAGTTCAAGTCATCATACAAAAAGCTGAATCCCTAACTTGTTGTGAGTAGTTCACACCAAACTGGAATGAAAAAGCAACAGTGACAGGTGGGTGGCTCTTGGGGCTCCTCTTGTTGTCTGCATCAAACAAACAGAACTTGAACACAACCTACTACTACTGCCAGCCAGGGCAAACCACATCGGCACAAGAGGGCGTAACTCTCCAGCAGATAAAGGGGCCTTAGTCCATTTATAGTATTCATCAAGGTAAACTGAAAACCATATGTTTGCTTATTATTACACCATTTTCATTCATTTCCCTTAGAAGTGTGTGCATGTCGTTTTTGGATACAAACATTGATTCAACATCGTCAATCAGCTGAGAGCCTTTAAATGTTTGGAAAAGTTTTAAAATAACACAATTATAATCATTTCTTTGATTTATGAACAGTAGAGGTGCTCTGAGCTGGAGTCAATCAGGGGACTCAACTACTAAGAGTTGCATCTGAACAGGGTGGAAAAGTAGCACAGCCCTCTGAAGCTTTACAGCTTTTTTTTCTGAGGAGCTTCTAAGCTTGGAGTATTGACAGCATGAAATCTTAAAAAAGAAAAATTCAGTCTTTATGAATTTGCATGTAAAGGATATTTGCGGTGCTTCCACTGACTGTTGACCATCCTCGCTTAAAGGTTGTTTCTCAACTCAAAACCACACGTTAGTTTTGGTGTGTGTCGCCGGGGTTGTTTAGTTGTTTAGTAGTGGGCCAGGATATGTTTTTGATCTTTACATGTCACGTGCATAAATCTAATCTGCTAATTAATTCTGCCTTTTGTTGTGTCAGAATATCAATCACCCGCGTCACGGCAGACATCTCTCTCGCCAAACGCTCAGTCCTGAACAATCCCAGCAAGCACGCCATCATTGAGCGCTCCAACACACGCTCAAACTTGGGTAAGTTTGCCTCCAATCTCCAAAACGCCTGGGAACATCTGGTGTTTTGATTCATAATGCTTTCAAGGAGACCAGTTTACGTGGAGAAGGAAGGAAACAATTAAAGAAACTCTTGACAACGGTGACGATAACTCCCGAAGGCTTAGCATGGCCTTGGCTGGCCTCTTTTGTTGGGAATGAAAGATAGAGCATAAACGCACGATAACAAGATCAAGAACCACTCTGATTCGACTGAGGCTGATTGGAGTTTAGATGTGATTACAATGAAAGAGATTCCTGAGTCAAACAGAGGTGACAAGGCTAATCTCTGCTATTCATCACCAGAAGCAACAGCAGAGTAACGAATCCCGGCGGAAATGACCGAAGGAAGCAAAACACAGACTAAATGTGCATTTTTATTGAGCCATCATTACAACCGCCCCTCTAACTTGATGATTGGGCTTTTTCTTTTACTCTTTCAACACCTCTTCATTAATGATAATATGAAGACTGAGATGCATTCGTCCCCCTCTTTGTTTGACCCAAAGCTTGAATTGTTTCCCACATGCATCCATCTTGTATTCTGCCCTAAAAATGTTAACTTTCCTGCCAAAAAGAGTTGTGCGTGTGTTTCCCATGCAAATCATATCGTTCAATGGAGTTCATTGAATTAAAAGTGTTTTTTGGTTTGAAGCTGATTTACCTTAAGATAGAACAAATGATTTTAGGAAAATTCCGCATCGGAAACTAGTGAGTTTTTCCCCCCCATCACGTTGGCATATTTAGTCTGGAAAATTAAACTGAATGGGCTGCATGTCGGCATCACTGACTTCAGACTTTCTCATGGCTGGAAGTCGAGAATCTTTGATTTCTCCAAGTCAAATTTGCATGACTGTTTGTGCGGGTTAATTACCATCTGTCAGGGAGAGTGGGATATCAGTATCTAGTAGAGGTAGCTTAATGCGGCTCGCAGCTCCCCTCCGAGCTATTAGTTTCTACAGTGGCGTGTCCCTTAAGTCATGATGTCTTTAATAATATTTAAGTCTCTGTGGTGCAGGAAAATGGAGGCCCAGCACTAAATCAATGATGCATTGCAGCCAGATTTTTCAAGACATTTATGATTAATGGAGTCGTGAAGAAACAACCTGGAGGTGCTTCTTCCTCTGTGTCATAATAGATATTTAATAACACTTAATAACCATTTTTCTGCCCTGCTGGCACCATGAGGAAGTATGTGAACAACTTTTAGATTGATTGTGAAACTAAGTTGTTGAACCTGGTTGCGGGAGCCATGAAATCATTTTTAATCCATCTAGAATTTAGAAGTGACACCACAAGCTCATTAGCCATCTATCTATGTGTATCTATGGCTAGATAGACAGATAGAGGAAATTTGTTTACATTTTTTTTAAATAATCAACAAGGCAAATATCAAACTAATGCAAAAAAAAAAAAAAGTTTAACTCAAACCCCTTTCATAAAACATGTCCAGTGGGAAATGAAGAGAAGCTACCATAATAATAAATCAGAACTTCTGCTTCTCTCTGCAGCTGAAGTCCAGAGTGAGATCGAGCGGATTTTCGAACTGGCTCGGACGCTACAGCTGGTGGTTCTGGATGCAGACACCATCAACCACCCGTCACAGCTGGGGAAGACTTCCCTCGCTCCCATCATCGTCTATGTCAAGATCACCTCTCCTAAGGTCAGAAAACTGGAAAGTAGAACTAAAATGCATATGTCCTGTGTACATAAGCAGTGATGGAACAAAAACAACAATGTTACGACTGAAGGCAATGTTCCCTCTACTCTCTTAGATTAGGTTTTTTGTCACGTCAGGCGGTTTATTTGCATCCTTCTCGCCGTCGTGTCCTGTCACAGCTTTTGTGTTGTCTTTCTGGGGCTAAGCTGCTCCCTGGCTGCGAATTTAAATCCAGCATGACTGTGAGCTAGAAAATCGGAGAGAGGACTGATTCATAGCTCTGACCTTCAGCAAGTGTAAAAAAAGGCTCATGATTCAGAGATCAATAATAAAAAAAAAAAAGAAACAGGCATTTTAGTAACACAGAAAATGCAAGAAGGCACTCCTAAAGAGACATGAGACGCGGGCTTTAAATCAGATTGGCAGCAGAGTGAATCACCCTCACAGCGGGATCAAATAAATTGCTCTTTATCATCTGTCCCCTCAATTGCACCATGCTGCCACTTCATATCCCTTAAAGGGATGATGACAGTGTTTTTGTGAACTTTAATTTAACTTTTCAAACAGTGGTGGAACAAGTACCCTGAACATTTAATTAGGTAAATGCTCAAAAAATGCTCAGCATTATGTAGCAGGAGTATTAAAAGTATTAGTATTTCTTCAGATCAGCTCATGTACTATAAGATTAGATATTAGCTCACTTGAGTGGAATTCAACTAATATAACACATCTGTGTACAGAACTTTGGTCATACTGAGTGAAAGGTTTCTGTGGCTCACATAGATAGCTGCATGAAGTCTGTCGAGATGTTTATGTCTTCCATACACTAGAACGCTTTGAAGCCTGAAAACTTCTCACATCTTAAAGCAATTCGTCATCAGTCACAGAAGCTCTTTTCACATATCGGTTGTGTCTTAACGGGACCGAAAAAAGACGTTAACTCGTGCCTTTTCCTGTTTGGTGTTTCAAACATGCCAAACAGAGGCGGCTCCATCCCACACTGCTGTTTGCTTACACACTTCAAGCCGGCGTCGTGGAATCAAAAGCAAAAACGTTGGTTAGAGTGGTGACTTCTGCGATGCCAGCTTGATGCGTGTAAGCACATATGACGCAGGCCCATTTCTTCTCTGTTACTGCCTCTCTCTACAGCTCAGAGGTGTATCAGCAGCAGATCGACCAATGCCACCTCTCTACTTTCACACATGGCTTGAGTATGTATGTGAAAAAGTCATAGACGTAAGATTTTTGAAGCATCAGTGTGTTTTATGGTCATTTAAAAAAAAAATTGAGCTAGATTCTTTTGGAAACTTTTGCCATTGCGCTCCTTATGGAAATTTACTACAATATGGACTGTTGGTAAATGGATGAAAAAGAGGCAGACTTTGGCTGCAGCTGTATTTGTTAGTGTGGTTTTCTCAGAAAAAAACAAAGAGATTGAGAACATTTGTCCTATAAAAGAAATTGGAGAGGAGTTATAACAGCTAGTGTTGCATTTCATAGCACTCTCATGACTCTCGAACTCAAACAATTTCTCCTCCTTCTCCACAGCCTAAGAGGCTTATCAACACTGCTGCGCCTCCTCAGATTTTCCCTCCATGTTTACCGTCTACCCAACTTGCTGCTTTTTTCCTATCTGGGCCCACAAGTAGCACGCTTATTGGTTATTGCTTTTATATAATTGAACTTCAGAGTTTGGATGATACAAGATAGAGCTAAAATATTAAGCCAGTTTGATTTCTGTAAGACAAAAAAAAGACCGACTCTCCCAAACTCATGATTTTATTCAGATATGAAGAATTTGTCTGCAACGATGAAATCGTTTGAATAACCATTTGTTATAAGGTCGGATGGCATTATCTCATGATAGATGCGATAACATTTCACAATGAAAACAAAAGGCCAGGAGCCAGAAAGGCGTGATATTAATGAGTTGACATTTTGAAACCTTACGTTATTAGACCTGACTGTGGTGCTTCCTATCCCCATTTTGCCTTTAGGTGTTGCAGCGGCTCATCAAGTCCAGAGGCAAGTCTCAGGCCAAACACCTCAATGTCCAGATGGTGGCTGCCGACAAGCTGGCTCAGTGCCCTCCTGTGAGTGTCCACACTGGACCCAAAATACTGCTGATTGGAATCCAGTGTTAAAAATAACTTGGAGTTTTGTCCTTCTTGGCTCTGGGTTTACCTTTTTTTTTTTTTTTCAAGTTTGCATATCTGAAGTGTTTGGGTTTTTTCCATCTTTTGCTGAAAGCTTCATAATTCATTCCAGTTCTATTTCCATTCCTTAGTAATCTGCTTTGCTATTATTTTAGAAAATGAAGCAAGCACCCCCAGCTTGTGAAAGTGCTTTATTTAATTCAAATAGCAGTCGATGCCTTGAGGGAATTGTTATTTAAGATTTTTGGAGAATTTATTGCTAATACTCTGGTATTCCAATGAGTGGGTTGTTTGTTTAACATTGCTCTGACATTTTGTGTATATTTAGATTTTTTATTGGGTTTTTTTGTTTTTTGTTTTTAATTCAGTCGTGAAGTTACATAATATTACCATCTGGGTTTTCTTGACCTTGATCATGTCTCTATTTCATTTCCTTAAACTGAGATCTTTTCGCTTTTCACAGGAGATGTTTGACATCATCCTCGACGAGAACCAGCTGGAGGATGCATGTGAGCATATGGCTGATTACCTGGAGGCCTACTGGAAGAGCACTCACCCCACCAGCTGCAGCCCACCCAACCCACTGCTAACGAACCTGCCCACAGCCACCCTGCCCTCCAGCACGACACCGGCCGGCGGAGTCCAGGTACAGGTGCATTCTCGACTCCTGCTACAAAAAGAGATAAGCAATGCTAGAGGAGATTTAGATGAAGCCTACGTTCAGCAAACTTTAAAGAACTTTTAAAAGTGTTATTAAGAGCCAACTTATATTAACATGTGTTTCTCTGCCAATCTACTAAATTACATGTGATTTAAACAATAAATAAAAATAAATATTTATTGCTAGGGCATTTTTTTATTGGCTCACCAGCAGTAAGTATAGTGTAAATAAACTCTTAAACAGGATAAATTTCCAGTAAAAATGTTTTAATAGAATGAAACAGGAAGATGTTGAAGAGGTGCGTGAGAGAAATCATGAAGCACTAACAATGGAACAGGAATTTTTTTTAATTAAAAAGTGCATCTTCCAGCCTGCACGCATTTAAGTAGCAGGCACAATTGATCATACTAATGTACACAACAATAAGTTTGTGAATTTGAGTAATTGTGCAGCCTTGAAGTGTAAGTTTCAAACTAATCAAGCAAATGAAGAAGAAGAGAAATAAATTGGATACATGTTAGCCTTTATATGTCCAACTCAGTTTCACATTCTTTTTTTTTTTTAGTTGAGCAACTGTTGGAAGTGCTGGAAACAAAAACTAAAAATGTGGATGAAGCTATCATATCAAGCTAGCTTACTTGTTTTTATTTGACCCCCACCCCCAAATGAAACAGTTGACTGTGTGTTAAATATGTTTAAATGTAGTTTCTATTCAAATTAATGATGTTATTATTAGTTTTTGAAGTCTTATTGGAATAAGACTAGTTGTCGACGCCATCCTTTCTTCATCAAAAATTTAAATGAATACAAATTCAAAAAAAGAGTGCATCCACTTCTCAGATGTTTTATAGTCACGCATCTGTATCCACTGATTACACGTCAGGATCATATGATGGAGTAGGAAGTGCTTTATGAGTGTTTGTGTGAATGAGAAATAAATTATAAAAAAAACTTTGTATAACCAGTTCAATTTAAAAGGCATCATATAAAAGCATACTTTCATTATTAACTTTATATTTCTGAAGATGGGACAAAGATCTGTCACTTGGGAAACTCTGGGCTCAAAACAGTTTATTGTTTATTGTTTATTGTTAAAAGGATCCCCATTAGCTGTCTCAGAAGTGGGACAAGCTAGTCTTCCTGGGGTCC
>JAOXYM010000019.1:9513034-9541102 GCA_028567055.1 Leptatherina wallacei
AAAAAAAAAAAAAAAAAAAAAAAAAAAAAAAAAAAAAAAAAAAAAAAAAACTCTGTTTACCTTAAAGGGAAGATCGGGATTAAATCAGTGGGGAAAACCAAAAGCAAATTCTGCAATGTAGAGCAAAGATAACTTGGTCTTCATAGTTTTGAAATGTTTGAAAATGATGTGAATCATATCCCATGTTTCTCAGTAACCTAGTCTTCACCCAACATCCTTACCTATAGTTAATTTAGAGACACATTTAGTAACTTTAAACCCATTTGTACACAAAACAAACATTTCATTATCAGGAGTTTGAGTTTTGATTCCTTAGATTATTATGAGCCAACTAACAGAGAGATCCTTTGCATTGCGTCTCCTCAATCCTTTCTTTTTAAGGTGTCAACTTTGTTGTAGACTAATTGTCATTTTTGTTATTTCAACACTAACTTACTCTTTGTTGGTTATTTGAGTAATTACTAAATGTGTTAGTCCTTATCTCTACCTTTTCTCCATCCACTGCCAACACAATGGGAAAAATAAGACTGAGAATGAGGAAAATGTTGATGTTGAGGAGGAGGATTGAGCTTGTGTTTACCTGTGTGGTAAGTTAGGTGATGTTGTGTGATAAAGGTTGAATCTGAGGAGTGCAGCATGCAAGGAAAACCTTCACTGCATTTGATAAAAGAGTGTGTGTGTTCAAGTGGGACATTTCATGCTTTCAAGTTGTGTGTGAGTTTCAGTGAGTCTCTGCAGGAGGGTGAGGTGAGTTTTGGTTTGTGTGTGTTTGCAGTGAGGATTTTTAGTGTCTGTCTTAGTGTCTTAGTGTCTTGTTTCCATCCGACTGACTGATGTTTGTCGCTGATTTCAGGGCAACAGTACAGAGCAGAAAGGAGATAAAGCATTAGTGGAGAGGAAAGGCTCCAAAGAAGATTACCAGCACCATCATCATCACCACCACCATCATCACCACCACCACCATCAGAACCCGGACCAGGCTGATGGAGATGCAGAAGCTGAGGGTGAGGGCAATGAAGAAGAAAGGCCACTTAGGACAGAGGCTTCTAAAAGAGCCCAGCACATCCACCACAGGTCATCTTCCACCAGGACTGAGCAGCATAACCACCATCACCACCACCATCACAGCAACAGGGCGAGGGGCCTCTCCCGCCAGGAGACTTTGGACTCTGAGACTCCCGAGAGCCGAGAGAGCAAAGACTCAGCTTACATCGAGCTGCGCGCTAAGCTCCACCACCAGGATGAAGAGGAGGAAGAGGAAGAGGAGGAGTTGGAGGAGGACGACGAGGATCTGGGGGAGGGACACCCCCAGCAGCAGCAGCGATACGAGCCGCTGCCCCACCGGGACCACAACCACCATCACCACCACCACCACCACCGCAGCGGGGTGGACGAGGCCGGCCACGGCACGGGACACCACCGCTCCAGAGAGCGCGAGCAGGACCATAACGAACGGAACAAGCAGCGCTCTCACCACCACCACCGGCCAGCACGCGACCACCACCACCACTACTACGACCGGGACAGAGAGAGGGACCGAGAGGGGGAGGTGGCTCCCAAAAAGAGGGGCGAGGCAGGGGAGTGGGCCAGAGACTCGTACATCCACCAGTGACAGAGCAAAACCCCTGTTGAGGCCTCTCAGACCGTTCTGTTCTCCCATTGTGCTGCTATACCCTGAAACCACAGCATTCTATTTATGTACACTTCTTTGTAAATGCTCTTGCATCTTTTGCAGGATTTTGATTACATGGATACAAATATAAATATATGAATATATGTATGTGTGTATCTATGCATAGACATTGTTTATGTGTGGATATGCATGAATATTCTCAAATATGCATATTTTAAACCTGTGTTTGATAAAGCATGACACGAAAGCAGAATTTTTTTCTGTACTGAGCTGTGCTTTCTGTGATTAGCATTATAATTTTTTTATGATTTCTATTATTAATTTTTATTGCTTGCTATCACTCAAATATGTTCCTTCAGACTACTGCGAGGGTTGAACCAGCCGACATAGCTTGACGCTGTAATTGCAGATTAGTTGGGCAATTTGGGAAATTTGCTTATTTGCTTGCGTAAACTAAAACCCAGTTTCCAGTTTATTCGGGTCACTATGCTTCACCCTGATGCAAAAGTCCTGTTATAAATCTTCCCTTCGTGAAGGTTGATGCTGGTTTAGATGATGTGGTGCAGGGCTTTTTTATTAGACTGCACTAGTTTTAGCCACTGAAGGCAGATACTATAGATCAATAGCACTCTCCTGTTTGTACACTGATCAGCCACAACTCAGAAGCACTCCCAGATAAAGTGGCGCTGCTTATCTGGTTACAGCACAGTGTTCTGCTGGGAAAACTGGCATCCCGGCAGTCAAATGGATGTTTTGACATTTTTATATGTATCCTGTCATTTGCCACCTACCTAAACCTTTTTCCGGTGTTAACAGCACCACAATAGCAGCCTTCCTCAGCAGGACAAAAGGAAGAGAAAATGAAAAAAGAGTCTGAGGTGTTCAGTTTGCTTCCAGTCTGACCGCATCGAAGCAAGCCTGGTTCACCAAGACCCAAAATCCACTGAGCAGGGCTCTTTAGGCAATGTAAGGAGGGTCTGGACAATATTAGAAACAGGTGGTCATAATGCTGTGGCTGATCGGTGTATAATGTATATGAGCTTAAGAGCCAGCAGCAGCTTACTGAAGTTAGTACAAATATTATAAAAGGGAAGAAACAGCCAAGCAGGTTTACATGATACTAGTGTTCGTCTGACCAAACCAGATTTTTTTAAGCGGCTGTAAAAGTGTTAATTTAACTGAAATCGTACAAAATCCAAGCTCTCAAAAGCAAACACACCCAGATAATGTAGCGGCAAGTCCTCCTGCTTACACTTCGCTTGATTCAAATGGACTTTAGCTTGCCACACCTGCTGCAAACATCCATATTTTTGCATCCTTGTGTGAGAAAAGTAACGCCCAAGTGTTTGTTAGTAAAGCTGCTCTCATTCACCGTCTTAAGTTTGGTGGCAAAACATGTCAGACGTTGGGACTGCAGGGCATCGTATTGAGACTACATGTCAACTTGGGGTCCTGTAAAGTTTTTTCAGACATCTGGTTTCCTCTAAGATTTAGATTTTAAAGCTGTGACATCATCCGACTAAACCACCAATCAAGTAATGTAAAGATAACCTCCGTGCAGTTAATTCAGTCCTACTTACAAATACAAGTATCTCCGAGTCAAAGTTAGAGGAGGCAGAATATTTCTTTTACAGTGTCACAGCATCCGATATACTCAGATGAAAAACTTGGTACCCTCCAATACAAGTGTATTTGCATGGTTCTATTAAATGGGCAAATCAAACTAAAACCATAGCTCAATACTTTATCAAAGTAAACAAAAGCACTTTTAAACATGCACTAATAATATATCTGGTTTGTTAAAGTGCTGCACAGAAACATAAAAGCAACTATCTTTCTTACGGTTGTAGCCAATTTAAGCAGTTGCTGGCTGTAGCTTCATACTAGGGAGTGGCCCCATTCAAACTCAGCAGGAAAGCATTTTTCCCAAAGTGTCAGACTACTCATTAACCTTTATGTTCAACATGTACATCCTCTTTTTATTCTGCATCCACAGTTTCAAACATTTCGTTTTGACATATTTATGCCTCCTTCGAGGCGCACCTTAGTCTTGCCTTAGAAGACAAAAACAAGCTCAACAGTAACTTCCTCTCGAACATGCAGTACTGTTCTTTGTATGGGTCCAGAAACATTTTATAACATTGGTACACCCTTTATTCTGCACTTTGATATGACATTCAACTCTCTGTAGGTCTGTTAGTAAAACTCCATCCTGGTTCATCTTTTATCAAGTCTGACCCCTTTTTCTAATGAATGTTGTTTAATTCCCACTTGAACTCCAACTTCTTAGTACAAAGAATGTTAATAACGGGACAATTTTCTTCAGTATGTTGTACACCTAAAAAGATTCATTCACAAAAACAAGCTCAAATAATTCCAAATGTTTACCAAATAAGTTTTTCCTGCCACTTCCCTGACTAATACACAATCTATTTAAAGCAAGTCGATGCTGTTTGGGATATTTGAATAGCCTCCACCTGCTCTGTGGGATCAATAACCTCATGTAGTAATTATTGATACTACAAATCTAACCAGTTCTGTTACATTTGACTCCATGGACCTGTTTACATACCACCCCCACCCCAACAAATGTAATTAGAACCCCACCCCCATTTCTATGCTACATTTGTAGCGCTACAGATTTTATAACAGTGTACATGTGTATGTACAGAATGCATAAATATGAAAAATAAAGTTGGCAACAAAGAACTGACACAGCAGGACAAGACTTTGATGTGTGCTTCGTCAGAAAAGACAGACACAGGAGGCAGCTATAAATAGGCACGAGAAACTCTAGTGAGAAACTGAGGTAGACTCACCGGCCTGCCTCCCGAGTCGTCATGACAACCTCAACGTGAATGACAATACTGAGGGGATGCATCTAAAATAGAAAGGCGTTTCTTGCCACACAGCTGCTGCCAGAGTAGACAAACAAAAGCTCCCAGAGATGCAGCGGTTTAATATCAGAGATGTCAAAACCAGAGAATAAAAGTATGAAAGTGTCCAGCGATGCAGCACGTTAAGCTGCTGTTTCCATCAGTAATGTGTTCCCACATGCAGTAAAATACACGTACAAGAGCTGCAGCCCAGACAGATGGTGTGCATGGACTCGGGTACAAAGAATGTGATTGATGTAAAGCTCTTCAACATGCTGCATGAAAGGAGAACTGACATTAATATACACACAATACACCCAATGTGCACTTATTTGTACTTATCTGGCAACTATGATCAGCAGTATTTTCTACTGAAAATTTAAGCTATCAAAATGTTTTGGGTTTTTTTGTGTGTTTTTTTTAAAAAAAGCTTAGAAAATGTTTAAATCCTCCAGCACAAGGTGATGTCATTTACAAACAAAGCTCCCAACATATTCAAATACAGTGCAAAACTAAGAAATAGCAAACTGTTACACTAGACTATTCAAATATGACATTTTTACCGAGAAAGAAAAACCCAAAAAGTAGCTTTCAAACCAGTTCTTTTAATAATTTATCCATAGCAACTCTGGTATGAACATACAATGTATGAAAATATTTTTAAAAAATGTTAAAACTACAAAAACAAATTCACATACAATAAATTCTAGCTGTTGATAAATAGTTACAAAATCTCAATTAAATACAAACAGGATAAATAGCAGTTGAGTTTGATAGACATATTACCATCCAATCTTTTAGAAAGGGTCGATAAAATGATTGGATTAGATGATAGTCACCTGTCTGATCCACGGGTGACAAAAAAATTTAATTTTTGTGTCAGAACATTTAATTAATTGGCTGTAATTGGGGTGTGAAGTGGATTTCATGCAATATAGTAAAATATGCTCCTGGAAAACCTCTCCTACTCTACTTTTAACTGCATTATAATGTCTTCGAAAGAACTGCATAAATATTCATGTTCTGTTTATAAATATTAAACAGAAAGGACTTGACGTCTTCCTTTCATCTAGTCAACAGTGTGCGCTGACAGAAGAAAAAATACATCTTCCTGTTAAAAAAAATATGACTTCCCTCTGGTGATGGCAGTGAGGCGTCAGATGACTAATTAGACGTCCAGTTTGTTTCCAGCTAAAGACACTAAATTGTTAATATCTCTCCTGACCTCTTTCCAAACATTACTTCCTGATCTGCACTCCCAGACCCAGCAATCCACTGTCACCATGGCAGCTGTGTCGTCACTGTTGTTATGGTGACACTAGCACTGCTGCATTTGCCAGTACTCATCCAGTCTCCATCCCCGTACCCCCCCCTCCACCCCTTCCCTCCTGCCCTGTGTGTTTCTAAAGCTTATCCCTATATGGCCCGCAGTTTCAGAGAGCAGCTGTTGGGAGGCAGATGCTGTAAACAGCAGCGAGCTCTTTGTCAACACCGGCCCGTCAGAGCACACACAGTGTCGGAATATAAACACTGCTCTTCCCATCTCATGTTGGGACTGCGCAAGGAAAAAAAAAAAAAGAAAGAAAAAAAGAAAAAGAAAACACACCCTCCAGTCAGTTTTTCAGGAACTTGGCAATAAAGAAGCCGATGGTGTCCTTGTCAGCTCTGCATGAGAGAGGGGTTGAAGTTTCTGTGAGATCCCAGCTCAGCTCAGGACTGAACCTCTGCAGGAGGCAGAGCTGCTCAGGTGATAGGCCGGCTCCCAGCATGCCCTCTGAGCCGACGTGGGGCTCCTGAGAAAGGCAGAAGCAAAGTTCTGTTGACGTTTCTTTGTATCTCTATGTGGAGTTCGGAGTTTGTACGTATTGTTGAAATGTTTTACCTGTGGTTGTAACGTCAGGCAGGGAAAAGTGTCGAGAGCCCAGGCTACCTGCTCTTCGTTCTCCGCTAGAGTCACTGTACATGTGCTGTAAACCAGAATCCCACCTTTCTTCAACAGCCGCACTGCCTGCAGCAATATAGATGCACAAAGATGCATGGTTTTTTTTAAGTAAAGCACCTTCAATCAATATAGTTATAGTTAATAAACAGTGTTAATTCTTTAAGTAATCTCTTCACTAAAAATAAATAACATAGTTTGAAAAAAGTTCAAAGTATGAGTCCAGGGGCGGATTGGGACAAAATATATAAATAAATAAAAAAAATCAGCCCAGACCGGGCCACATACGATCACACCACTAATCTTTCCGATCCATTGAATGTGTGTATCAGTCGTGTAACTCGTTAAAGCCACTACACAATGCAGTGAGTTCGCAGGATTCAGTGAGAATGATCATATTAAATGTCTGCACACGTTCAAAAAGTGTAATTTGTTAATAATGAAATAAAAATCTATTCTCCAGCACAGTGTTAATTATTAGAGCAGCATTCTCCCCACTGTGTTTGAGAGAGAAAGAAAGTAGAAAGAACAGACATAAGAACGCTGAATCAGATAACTTCCAGATGATAGTAAAGAAACAGTGTCTCTTTTCTTTCTTTTCTTACTGTGTCTGCGGTTATCTCAACCAGGTTTAATAAAAGATTTGGATGGAGTTTTTTTTTTTTCCAGCATAATGATGCTGTCCGGTGCAGCAGGTTTATTGGATTCTCTGATCAAAAGGCAAACAGCTGCAGCAGTATAACACTAAATACAAATAAACAATCTCAAAAAGTGTTTTATTTCTGTAAATTGTCCATAAACACACAGAAACTGCCTCTAACACCTTTTGTCCCAAAAATATCCGACTAACAGCCCACAATAATAGGCTGATAAAGAAAATCAGAAAGCTGCTGACTCACTTTTAAAAGGTGATGAATGATGGTTAAAAATCATGTCCTCGCTTTCAATAAGAGGGAGACATCAAATAACTACATTTAAGATCTACTGTTTTAACCAGTGAACACAAGTGATTCTCTTGCTGGAAACAGTGACGTCATCAATTGATTTAATAAATGTAGAGAAACAAACTAACGTGGCGATTAAACAGCGTTATCATCACTTCATCATTCTAAACAGCTAGCATGTTTACTTACTGGGTTTCTTTACTCACAGCAGAACCTCAGTAAAAGCAGTCCAGCTTACCACAAATTCTATCGTCATCATCATCATCATCATCATCGGTGTCCGCTGATGAAGGTTCTGCGGTCGAACTGTCAATTAGGGATGGGCGTATCGATACTCTGGAGTCAATACTTCGATACCAACCAGTCATAGTATCGGTATTGATACTTTTTTTAATATCGAGATGCCACTCTGCTGATAAAAAACGTGTCATATGTTTTCATGTGAAGCCTTGCCACAGTGTACTCTTTCTGTGTCACATGATTATGGCAGCCTATCAGATGTCATGATGATACTGCTACTGTTAGTGATGATGATTTGTTTTGATACTTTACTGGGTTCATGCAGGTTATTGTGCATTATGATTAATAATATTGATCATATTACTATTATGAGTTTTATTTTCCATTAAATTTGTGAATAATCTTATATTAATCTGTAATTTAACTATTCTGTCATATCAAAAATATTTCATATTTAAACCTTATCCTTAAAAGGGGCAAAAAAGTATCGGTGTCGGTGTTGAAAAGAATCGATGAAATCATGAAACACACTTTGTCATTGAACCAGCGTCCTGGCACAACGAAATTCTTCCAGTTCAACCCGCCCAAACAGGATCAGGTAGACCGATGCAGCAGCCGCAGAGCAGCATACCTTGTTAAAAGTACCATAGTCTAACGGTATCGTATCGACATGAAAAAAGTAGGTATCGCCCATCCCTCCGGTCAATCATTTTTGGTCATTTGGCACCGCCGTTTTTTTTGTTTTGTTTTTTTGCGCTTTTTCTCTACGCCTCCTCTCCATTTCCTCTCCTCGGTTATGACACATAGGTTGCTGCATCCAATGGCACAGAGCCAAAAGGGGTTTAAAATATCTGATTGGTTCAGCTTGATGACAATTAAGAACAGAACCAACGAGTTTCATGGGCCGGTGTGCTCAGAATCAGGCACAGGGCCTATGAAAGGGGGATGTGCTTAAAAGTGTTTGCTGTGCTACCAATCTACTGAGTTTTATGGACCAGCCAGACCAATAATTAAAACTGTTTCAGCCCAAAAAACACGACAGCCCACCAGGAAAATGCTCAGTATGCACGATGGCCAGTCGGTCCCTGTATGAATCTCACAACTTTGAAAAAATGTTGAGTTTTCTTGGCATGAGAAAACACTTTATTACTAGTCTGTCTTTATATAAGAACAGAATATTTCTTATTCAAATTGATCAATTTAAATACCTGAGCTCGGGAATAAAAAATAACATTTTAGGGGATTTTTGTGATTTTGATAAGAATGGAAATAACTGTGTTCAATTACCTACCTGTGATATTTTTTCATGTCAGTTGTCGGATCTTAAATCGAATCGAATCAAAATCGGATCGTGACTCAATTTGAGATATCGGCAAACATCGAATTGCTATCCAATAAATCGATATAATATTTTATCGTGATCAAACTGCTGATTTACACCCCTAGTTTGTTCACATCCCTCCAGGAGGCAGTAGTGAGCTCATTACAGTTTTACAATTACTCACACTGCAATTAAAAACTATAGAAGCCCATTTTTGCTACTGTGATTAAAATCCTCCAAAAACACATTCCAACCTATATTTCTGTGCAAAAGACTTGAGCCACCCCAACCGCACCAACTATAGTGCATCCAACTGCCTTACAGTTTGGATGCACTATAATCGGTTCTCTGAAGACATTCATGGAAGCAACATGGGACTAAACAGCAAGCATGTAAAGCGAACATAATGTAGCACAACAACCAAAAGCTAGAAAGGCAGAATTGATTGATTACTGGACATCCATTCGTTCTGTGACCATTTTTTCTCCAAAATTTTATGTGTTTCTTCATAACTGCTGTATTTGATCAATGGCCGTTATGTTGTGTTCGCCCTGGTGGCCAAAAAATCAGTTATCACAAGTCTAACTCTCACTTGTCACATAATTCAGAGTCAGGCAGCTTGTGTTGTATACAAGCACATATATCTTCAGAGGAGCCATATTTCTTCAGAGTAACCTTGAGGAGATGATGTGGACTCTGATGATGTACTGTGTGTCACTGGGATAAATAATTCAAGCTGCAATGGATGCCATACTTAAAGCAAAACATCCACCCCAAAAAAAAATCATTAACATTTCACAAGGGATAAGAGAGCGGCTCTCACTGAAGATGTCCCTTTGAAAACATTTTCAGAGCTACTTCTCTGACCCTGAAAAATGGTAGGCAAGTGATGTCAAAGAAAGTGACATCACTTGCCATTTCTTTCATTCAAAGTTATGTGTTGAGTTATTACGGGGGAAAATACTTTTAAAAAATCAGTCTATGATGGATTTTTCCTCCTGAATGTGAATTTAAGCTCCCAAATGTCCCAAATTGGTTTAAAAACTGTCCAATGCTGCCATCTGCTGGCCACATTGTATCACTGCCAATCTGCCAGGAAAGGACACTACAGATGTATGTGGCGTTTTTGTTTGTGCGGAGCAAAACGTACAGCCTGAAACAACTTGCGCTGGAGAGGCGGGTAGGAGCAGATCTCCTTGAGGCTCCAGGTGCTGGCCATGTTGGGCCTCTGTCCGAGTCCACTGCACGGAGCATCCAGGAGAACTCGGTCGAAACTCTCGGGAGGGAAAGGAGGTCCTGGAGAATAAAACATAGCTGCTTGGCATTTAAAATGCAACAGGCAGGTGGATGAAAGATGCGGTGTTACCTTCAGATTCCTGTGCTGGGTCATCGCTCACGGCCTGGGTGCTGTTGAAGCAATAAGCTTTGATAGTTTGCAAATGCAGCATTTTTGCGTTCTGACGAATGCGATCGATCTTGTTTCGAATTCTGTCCAAGGCCACGACCACTCCCTGTGTGAGGAAAATGCAGTATGTTACAATTATTTGTTACAACAACAACAATGTAAGATGTAAGATTATTTTACATAAGATGCTCCTGTCTTCAGAGATGGAGGTCTGTCAGAAGTCCTAACATGGATGATTACCTAGTCTTTAACCTTTTCTGGATGAGCTCCCTGAAATGAAAAAAAAAGCAGCACCTGATCCCCCATGAGCGCGGCGATGTGGCAGGTCTTCCCTCCAGGTGCAGCGCACATATCCAAGATTCGTTCTCCAGGTTGAGGCCCGAGCACGTGTCCCACAACCACAGAGGGAAGGTTCTGCAAAATAATGGACAATCTCAGTTTTTAAAGACTCAGGATTTGTCATTTACAAGAGAATCAATAAGCTCTTTTTTAATAAAAGTCCCACTTTTACAGCTAAGTGATTCATAATTCTGGCATTAGTAGACTCTAATAGAGATACCTGTAGGAATGCAAGTTCGGGCAGAACGCCATCAAAAGAGGGACTCCGATAAAGGGGCTCCACCATCCGAACACCTACACCTCTGAAACACATGGTCACCAGTATACCACCATAGTTAGACTTTGAGGAACAATGCTGTGTAGTGGTACACCTTGATTTCTTTTAATAGGACTTTAGACACATGTGCAGATTTTACGCATCTATCTGAGATTGTTAAGATTCCATGAGAATAAACAGACTTCCTGCTGTGATTGATCCAAACAAAAGAGTGAGGCTGCTGCTTGATTCATATTTTTGAAGGTGTGCCAAAGGCAGCCACTTCACAGGCAACATGCACAGGTGTTTCATGGTGATGCTGTTAAATGCAGGAAGAAGAACGCGGACTAAAAAAATTAATTAATTTCAGCAGCAACACAAGGGATGCCAATTGTTCAAGGGATTTCTTTTCTTTTTTTAATTGATGGTGTTTCTGATTGTACATGAGCATAAACAGAACAAACATGCTTGTTAGGAACATGTGGGAATGAGGGGGGGGGGGGAAAGAGTTTAGCAACCTGGCTGGTTCATCTGTGCAAAAGATGCTCGAGCGATCCATTTCAGCAACTCCGTTCCCCACAAACACCTTGTTCCCCTGGAAGCTTGTGGCTCCTCTGGTACACCTACCCTCCAGGTCAGAGAAGACGGACACCATGTCCCCCACCTTCATGTCTAAGGACCAAAACAAAACACAGAGACTGTCCCCAGTAACTGATAAACACAGCTAAAGTGATGCAAGAGGATAGATACTGTAACTAAATACAGATTCATCCTCTTTGCCTCCCTGCATGTCTTGAGTCTTACATTTAGGGCTGGCGACGATCCCCGGGGCGAAGACGTGAGCTCCTCTCAGTACAGCGCTGCCACACTGAGCGCCCACCAACACCTCTGAGCTAAGCTGCTTCACAGGTCTGAGGATACAGCAGAAGACATGCATGCACACTTACTCACAGGCCTCTTTAATCCTCTCCTTTTTCTTCAAGCAGTAGCCGGCAGGAACATGAGGGCGATTTAGTTATTTCTTGGTTGCGTTCCAGCATTCCTCACATACCTCGGGCCATCGACAGGAAGAAGCAGCACATCTGCGAGTCGCGGGTGCGGAAGAATCTGAACCGACGCCTCCTCTGCCAATGAGCTACACGTCTGCTGCTTTGACAACAATACACTGTGTGACCTCAGTGAACACATCCTTGGCTGTGGGGCAGCAAAAAACACAACAACGAAACAACAATCAACGCTCACCTTCTTCAGCTCCTCTCGCAGCTTGTGTGTGATCTCTTCCAGGGGCGCCAGATGGGTGCTGACTCGCACACATGTATATGAAGGCGGATGAGACAGACATGCGAGCAGCTTCTGGAAACGATGCTCCGCCTCCTGTTGACCCACAACTGCTAGCACCTGCAACATAGTCAAAGAGGAAAAAGAATGAAGACTAAGCAACATTAAAGCATAACTACCTGGAACTTTTATAGGTCATTTAGTAAATCTAGTGCTCTAGAGGGTTTCAGAAAAAAAAGTCAATGTCTGATTTTTATTCTTTTCTTCAAAGATTCATTAAAAAGAATCAAATAAAGAGGTTTGCAGCATTCAAACCATGAAGGATTCTGGCACAAATTTGACTTCATTTATATGTTTATTCACTGAAATAAAAATGAAAACTAGCTGTACATTTACAAATTGGTCACAAATTGTCTCAAAATACATACTTATTTACACAACCTTAAGTTCAAATACCCCTGATAAAGTAAAATAACTCTTCTCTATTCCTCAAACTAATACATTTGAATTGTTTTTGCCATTTAAACAACCTCACATGGCCTTAAAATGGCTTGTGGTGGGACTATTTTCCTCATTCGGTAGGGATGTATTAATATTTTGATATAGCCCTGATCACATTTTTGTACCCCGTGGAATGGGAAGTGAGACAGGGTTACTAGCTGGTGCTTGTTCTACCTGGGAAAGAGTCCTGGTGCCTAGCGGCCCTGGTTGAGGCCACTGGCCTTGTACTAGCAGACAGCAGCTAGGATCTACTTGCTTAACCTGTGGTCAAGCAGAAACCCTTAGCCATAGCACTAATGCCTGATTTTGCTCATGATATGTTTTGTTATACATAAAAAGCACCTCACAGACATGTTAAATGGAGTTAGAATTAATAGTTTTTCCGACCGGCAGAAGTATTTCTGTTACTCTCTTTACATATGTTGTTGCTCTATCTGTGTAGTATTTTTTTCAGACAGGTAAACATGCATTTTCAGGTTTTATTGTAAAATCATAATCTGGCAGGCACAATACTGTCCACCAACTATTACACTAAATCGTAGTAGTAGATCTTTATCTATATATAAAGTTTATGCTGATAATCTTATTTTGGAGTTTATGCCTTCTCATGTGTATCTGTCCTATCTTTGTTTTGCAATGTTTCTTCATTAGTTGCATCACTGTACAGTTGCTGCTCTTCTATCAACCAATTTCTTTGTGTGAAAAAATGAATAAGTAAATTGTGAAAGAAACCAAAATGATCAGGCCTCCCTTTGTTTATCTCTCATAGGCTGAGTTCTTTTTTTTTCTTCTTTAGGCTGAGTTCTTAAATGAAACTCTTTCATTACGTGGAAGTACTTAAGGCTTTAATGAGGAGAAAATACAATCTATCACTTTAACAAAAGACTATTAAAGCTATACATTACCGGGGGGGGTCAGTATTGATAACATCTTAACTGCTACTTAAAGGTTTGTATTTTCATGATTCCCCAAAACAGCAACGACCTCCAACAAATACTTACCTCTCTGTTTAAAAAGATCTTCCTAAGATATTCAGTCACTTCAGGCTTCAGGGATATTCTTGGAAAAATCGGCATTTCTTCTCGGTTAAACAAGACTTCAGTCTGTTCAAAGAAAAGCCGCTTATCAGTTACAGAAGCACGAGTCAGGAAACAGTCAGTGGTCAGTGGTGGTTTTTTTTTTGTTTTGTTTTTTTAGGATTTATCATGTAATCATTAGCAATATGTTCGTTTGACACAGTGTTACTGTTACACATCTTGTTCTGTTACTTTGAGAACATCCAGTCCATGTTTGTGCTCATATAAATTAGCAAATTCTACAAAAGACCACATCTCTCTAGCTACTCTGCTCAACACAAATCTTTTACAGTTATCTAAAGAATAACCCGTTACTATTGTTATTGTAAAAAAAAAAAAACCGTATTAATAAAAAAGACGTCCTTATCCAAGTACTCACTGCATGGATCTGTCCTGGCATTTTCGCTACTACAACTTCCGCATACGTCAACATTTGTGTCACATGACATAACTTTGCCAGGGTAAGAATGTTTCTGAGTAGATCAGAAGCTCTGGCCAGGGTTCTTTAACGTTATTTGTTCATTCCGAAAAATATAGCTCACAAAATTAGTTATTCAAATGCAAGGGGAAACAAACAACGTGATAAACAATAAGCATGATCATATATTTGTTTAATTTCTCTCTCTTCTTTTAACATTCCGTCATAGCAACATTCTTCAATACACAAATTATCATTCTAAATAAAACAAATGCACTTTGTGAAATTAGTAGTAGTGTTAGACTGATTTGTTTATATAAGAAATTAAACAACAGCAACAAATATTCAAACTGGTTGAAATTATGTGAGATTATTGAGGTCGCAAGGAACAAAAAATTCAAATAAAAAGTACTTACAGCTGAATTTTTATTAATACCACCTTTGAGTAACTTTAATTGTGTGTCAGTGGTGAATCCATGGATGAATAAAAGTCTAAATTATTTTTTGAAAATAGTTCCAAATAAGTGACATTTAATTCCAATGGTAGATATAAAAATAAATAAACACGGAAAAAGATCAATGAATAAATAAACAAATAAATTAATAAATCCCCGAAACCTTTGAAAAACGCCGTCGAACAAACGTGACTGACGTCATTACGTAAAAGCGGAAGATTAGAGTTTTGTTAGGGCTGCTTTTTCGCACTGTACCATTGCCAGCAGCTAACGGCCACAAGAAGCCGTCTCAAACCGTGAAGCGCAACCCTGCACACAACAGTCCGTGTATTGTTGAGGCTATTTTGGGCATTTGATTTTGAGTTATTGCGTTACCAAATCTATCCTCACTTGAGGTTCGTTTTATACAATATCTTATCGCATGGAGTCCGCGTTTAAAAGCTCGGGGACGTGTTTTTCAGACAAAACACCGTCTAGCTAATGATAACCAGACGCATCCAGCCACGGACTGCACGGTGTGGACGAGAGAGCGGAGAAGCTCAGGGCTGCTGGCCGGGACGCACATTGGTATTGATCCAAAAAAAATGGGCCTAATTTTCGCCAAACTGTGGAACTTCTTTTGTAACCAAGGTGGGTGAGACATTTACTACGGTTCACTAACCTCCCGCTAGCTGCTCAACCGGGATAATGTGAACTGCTAGCCCGTTAGCATAAAGTGAGCAACGAGAGCCACAACAGATAAGGGGGCGAATTATCTCGCTACACATCTCTTTGACTTAAGCGCTGCTCTGTCCTCTGAAGTCTCTTTGTTCAACTTGCATGATAAAACAACCTTTTAAAAAATTTTTACTTTATCCACCGCACCCACCACTGTGGTGGTTAATCTGTTAATCAGTTTATCAACCAACATAATTACATTAAGTCACAGTCAGTCTGCGAGGGCTATTCTTCCAGTTGTCAATCAGCTTTACCTTACTATCCAGGACACAGCACATTGCATAACTTCTGAACTTTCTGGAAATTTGTTTACTGTAGATATGCTCTCCCCGATCCACTTTTCTGCCCCTCAGATTGCCTCACAGGGCAGATAAACATTTAAAACATTCACAGCAACGTTCACAACACAGTCGTCTGACTTTACTATTAAAACGTTGTCAATATAGTGTTGTTGTTTTTTTTAATCCATCTGTAACCAAGAAATATATTATTCAGATTTCACTCATTTAACTGCTTGACCTAGAGAGAGAGACACCTACTTATCCATATTATAATTATGGATTAAACTGTTCCCAGTGTCAAGTTTCACTCACTAAAGGAGATTACAGTATGGTCTGAGCAGCAGACAAATGTGTATGATCAACACTGTAATTAGAATTGCAGAAATGTAGCTCAGTAAACAAGAAGTCTTAGTCATAGCAGTTTAGAAGTTTATATTTTGAGTGCATAAATCCCATAGGTGCATTACAGAAGTTCAAGATGGAAAAAGCTTGCAGTCTGTCTAAATGAGCCTCTATGTTGTTGGTAAATTGCCTTGTAAAACTGTAGAATAAATACTTATTTTTAGACATGTCAAGAAGCTGCTATGTTCTATTTTACATTTCATCTGTGTGTCCTGCTTGTGATCATCAAAGGATAGGTCTACTAAGGAAGCAATACATATGTACAATCCTCTAAAAGCCGGTATAGTTTACCCTGACCACCAGAATTGTGAGCTCTCTAACCAGGCTTCCTTCCTCTCAGACCTCAGAAAGGCAGAAAAGTCAAAACACTAGTCTGGAATGTCTTTGCTTCTTCTTGTTGACTCTTGAGTCTACATTTATGTTTTGACACTTTTACATCCTTGCTGTTCTATGTGATTTTTATGAATGGTCAGAAGAACTGAGGTCAGGGAGTACTGTGGAAGAAAGTTCAGCCTGGATGATTTTTGAATGTGCAGCTTTGAAATGAATGTTTTGTACAGACTGTAAGCAGGCTTCTTTTGATCATACTCAGTGCCACGTTGTGCTTTTTGTTTGTTTTTTTTTTGTTTTACAGTGACGGCACGGTTAGTGTTTTCTGTAGATCATAAAAATTGCGCAGTTAACACACTGTTTGTTTTCCAGAGCACAAAGTAATCATTGTGGGACTAGACAATGCAGGGAAAACGACTATCCTCTACCAATTGTAAGTACTATTTTTTTCTTATCTGCAGTTGAACTTTCTCAATCTCTTTCTTTTTTTTTTCATCGTACATTTATATTCACTTGATGACATTTTTTCTAATTAAGTCTGATGAATGAGGTGGTCCATACTTCACCCACCATTGGAAGCAATGTGGAAGAAATCGTGGTGAAGAACACCCACTTCTTGATGTGGGACATAGGGGGGCAGGAGTCTCTCAGGTCCTCCTGGAACACCTACTACTCAAACACAGAGGTGAGAACTTCTTATTTTTTTTATTTTTTCCTTTTCAAACCTCTCCCTTGTCGATGAGTCTCCATCAGCGGTTTTCCTCCCGGCCGCGGCAGCTGCTGTGTTTGTTCAGAGCACAGACGGCAGCAGGGGCGGCCCAAGTCAGAGGTCAGCCTTTTCACAAAGGGGGCTGTCTGAGAAGCAAAGCTAGGGTCAGCTGCAACGGCATTTGGAGACAACAGGGATAGAAAGAAGAACAGGAAAGGCAGATGTGTGTGAAAACTTAAACAATGCTTGCCGCAGAGTCACAAAGAAGTAACACAAACCCTGCACATGGTATGTATGGGATATTTGACAAAGGTTGAACTTGCATCTCGTCAGTCATTCATACCACTGATCTTCAGCTCTAATGGGCTTAGTTAATGTATTATTTGACCTTTTTTTAAATTCTTATTTATTTTTAATCACCTAATATATATTACAAAAAAATTATCGTGTTAGTCTGATTAAAGTCAAACTTTTAGAATACATGTAAACATGTCTGCTCAAATGAAATTGTAATAAGGCAGACTTTTATGCCAAATGTTTATATTTATTTCTTTTGTGTTTGGATGTCAAAGGCTCTTTTTTTTCCAGCAGATTTTGGCAGGAGTCATGCTTGTATTAACTGCACTCATCCTTTCATTCCAAAGTCACATAAGACCCATGGTCATGTAAGACCCTCCTCATAATCCGAGTCACGGTTGTGTTCACTAACACATTGACCGCCTTGTCTTTCTTCTTAAGTTGTTGATTTGGTCTAAATGTCTGTCGCACTGAACGTTCCTTTGGTCTTTTGTCATACAGGCAGACTTTTTCCTCATTCAGAAGGGTTCATTAACATAGCAATCACCACAGCTCATTGTGAGGCCCTCAGCCCGGAAATGCCCACCCATTGTGTTGCATCGTAGTGCTGTAAATGTCTTTTGAAAAGAGGTCACTCAATGCAATTTTTGCCCTCCGCTCTGCAGTTCATCATACTGGTGGTGGACAGCACAGACAGAGAGAGACTGGCCATTTCTAAAGAGGAGCTCTACAGGATGCTGGCTCATGAGGTAAAACTCTCATCTCGACACTTCCCAGTGAGGAAACGGACCACACAGAACCAAGACTTGTCACGATATTCCATCACAGTTCGACCTTTCCGTTCAGCCACATTGTTTAAAGTTTGTGGTTCAGAAAGCGTCAAAAGAGCAGCGTTATGGTTTCATTGTTCTCCGTATTCTCCCTCAGGACCTGCGGAAAGCAGCTGTGTTGATATTTGCCAATAAGCAGGATATGAAGGACTGCATGTCTGCAGCAGAGATCTCCAAATACCTCACCCTGAGCTCCATCAAAGACCACCCCTGGCACATACAGTCATGCTGTGCACTTACAGGAGAAGGGTAAGAGAGATCTGCTAATACTTAATCAACTGCACACACAGAGTTGGAGATTCCTTCATTTATTTAAGGATTATTCTGAAATTCCATCACAGTTTCACCCCTGTTTGACTGCCAGAGTCTTAAGTGTCTAAACAGATGTTTCTAACTAGTTTCCCATCCTAGAAAGCTCTGAGGGATAGTAAGAAATAAAAAAAAACACAGATGTTTTCATAGTGACCTCTTTTTTTTGTCCCTGTGTGCACTGGTTTCTGATACACGAAGGCACAAAAGCTTGTTTCACTGCTCAGTGTTTCAAGTGAGAACACTGCACGTTTTATTACAGGGTTCGAGAGTGCAATTTGTCGAGTGCAACTCAGTTTTTTTTTTCTTTAATGTACCAGTGCTCCTAACATTTCTCAGGCTGTAGGATTTCTATCTCCCCAAAATGTCCGTCTGTCTTTTTGGGTTCATTCCCCACCTTACCCGAGAAGAATGACACTGTGATTAAAAAGCCAATTAAAAGGCAGAGAAGAGGTGGGTCTTCACCTTGGCTCTGATCCACAGTTGTATACTGTGTTGGTCTGAAATTGTGACCAGTGCATCCAGCAGGATGAAGAACAACAAATAGTCCGCTAGACTCGGTATGATTGGGGTCCCCGTTCAGTTCTTCCAGCTAAGTTTACTTTTCACACCGCACCAGTCAAACAAACCGGATCTCATAAATAATGTGTTTCTGTCCTCACCAGAGGTGGTGCTGCATGATATATTATTGAAGGGCATTAACCGGTCCAGCATTGGACCCACAATGCCCTTTGCACTGTAGTCCCCGTCGTGCAGACCGAGACCTCTGGTCCGTCTGTGATGTGCTATGAGTTCTGTTGTGCATTCACACCTTCCCAAATGAACTAAGCAGACAAATTAGGATTTGAAACCGAAGGAGTGATATGAACGCACCTCTCCCAAAAAATTAAAACACTATGCAGCTCTAGAAAAAATAAAAAAGCTGCATCTGTTTCTGGTGAAGCATTAGACGGAGATTCCACTGGCTGACAGACACCGCCAGAAAACGAGAGTAGCCTTCATCAAACTTACCGTGTGTTTGAGCTGCACCTGGAGGCTGTATTGCAGGAGATCTGTAGAAAAATTATTTATCATGGTTGAAAAAACTACTAAAAGGAGGGGCTGCCATGTATTTTTAAAAAGAGGAAGGAAAAAAACCCCAGATGTTTGAGCAGGCATAAATGTAGCTCACAACACAGCCAAAGAGGAGCTGCCTTTTTATTAAATTCAAGTCCAGGTAGACAATTCTCATGAGAAGGATTACACGTAAATTCATTTGAGGGACATTTTCCAGAAGCGGCACAGCTTCAGGACCCATTTCAACATTTGAAATGTTTAGTTTCATTCAGTTTAGTGAAGATAGCGCTTCAAGGTTTGTTTGCTTTTATATTCAACATTCATGCTTCAAATAAAGATGAGCATTTTCCTAAACCTCATTATTGTTCACAGTAGTTTAAATAACTATCAGTTTGGGTAATGATCAAATAGTAGTTCTTGGAATGTATTAAGAGGAAGTGCTGAGAGCAATGCTTTGAAAATGTTGGTGCATCTTAACTTTTTGTAGTGTAACCACTGCAAAAGGTTAGTCTGGAACCCTATATTATGTTGGAAACTTATGATAGTTCAATAAGCATAGTAAATTTATTGATAATTTGTTCAATGTTGCATCAACTCAGAATATTACAGTTGGCTTCTGAAGCAGATTTAAGATTTAAATTAAACTAGTTGAAGCCCGACATGAAGAGCTGCTGTGAGTTGTACAAGCCACCAGGTGTCACTGTTTTTGGAGCACTTAATCTGGATTTCACAGTTATGCTGTTGCCTTTTAAGATGAATACTATGTCTGCTGTCCATAAAGGTAAAGAGTTCATTAAGAAGGCTTTTGAAATATTTTAGATAATGAAAAGATTTTTGTTTTCTGTTGTAGCTTGTTAGTTTATAAATGTTTGTTTTAGAATTCAGTCTGAACATGTTTTGTGTTTTCCAGTTTATGCCAAGGCCTTGAGTGGATGACGTCCAGAGCTGGACTCAGATAGCCTCTTCTTCTGCCATCTGTGGCCTGATTACCTGCACCACCACGGAGGTGGCACATCTTACCTGTACAGGCTTTTGTTTGATTTTTTTTTTTTTCTTAATTAAAAACTACAACAATGGGATGGCAGCATTGACGTTGACCTCCTTGAAACAGTTGTTCCAGTGGAGCTGGTGCGTCTCCTGACCAGATGAAACATGGAAACTCCTAGTTATGAAACGAGCAGTAGCTTTTACTGCAGAGGAGTATTATTTCAGAGGACTGTCACTATTTACACTACATACATATCATGTTGCATCTTTCCATATCATAGCAGAGTATGTGGATACCCATATATGGTGCAACTCTGTTTTTATTTTCACCTCTGTGTGAGTTTGTCCATGTTAAGGACAAACAAAGGGATCACAGACAGTATTGTTCAAGCAGCTTTCATGGAAGCGGTGGTACTGAGTTCCAATGCACCTTTTTTTTTTTTTTTTTTTTTTTCTGGTCTCGTTCTCAGCACAGCTTTCGGTGTATGTTACAAATAATTTCAGTTTCATAAGCTACATTTGTATTCCACACACACCTCAGAACTTACTGGTGCCATCTTGAAATGTAAAGTACAAAATCCAATTTCTATTTTTAAAAAAAAGAAAGAAAGAAAAAAAATCTGCTTAAATCTGTGTTATTCATACAAGCAGGTGTCAATGCAGAGTGTTGGCATGCTTAATTTTCCTTGTGACTTTGGAATATATCAAACTAATCCTGCAATGTCATTTCAAATGCAAAGCTCAGTTTTAACAGTATTTTAAACATTTTCTAAATGATGCATTATGATTTGTTTTTCTCTATTGTCATGTTTTTATGTGCAGGTTAGCATCTAGGCTTTGTTTTGTATCGACATTAAACCCAGCTCTGCCGCGTTTGCGTTTTAATTTCCTGCAGCCATTTTGGCACCATACTCTTCTTGAAACATTTTGTACTTTGAGCAAAGGGATCAGTGAGTTGCTGTCAAACAGGTGCCACAAATTCATAGGAAGTTGTTACTCATACACTTTGGTGTTCAGTGGTTTAGTAGCATAAAGATCACCCTGGCTCATTTTGGCTGTCAGTTACAATAGATCCTCAGCCTTAACAGGGGGACCATGTCTCTAAACCAGACAAGTCTGCCTGTAATTTTTTCATTAACTTGGTATAAGAATTCTTTGAATTTACTATCAGATCTATGCACGTGTCACTTTGAAACCTTGTATAGTTCCTGCAAGTATTAAAGTGACCACCATGGAGGAGATGCAAGATTTTCAGTAACTGAATTAAAATGACCTAAACCTGGAATCCACCTGTGTGGGAACACCTCTAGGTCTCTTCCATCATGTTCATTGTGACATTACTCTTTAAAAAAAAAAAAAACTGACAATTTCTAACCTTAAGCTCCCAGGGCAAGGAATGGATCATAATACTGTGTGGTGACATTGAGTCTGGACCATGTACTGTATATTTTCATTAAAGGTTTGATTTGAACTGGCTTTCTTTTATCCATGTCAGTGTTTTAGTCTGATTCTACTTTATATTTAGCCTGTTAGGATAAAATTATGGGGCTTTAAGACAAGATGCATGCCACATTGTTGATACAAACATCAATTTATTAACATCTGCAAAATGTGGGACAATCAAACAAAGCACAGGAACTGATAAGACAACTCCAGCCACCTTCCACTGAACAAAAAGCTTTGATTTCTAAAAAGGATTTTCTGTATTATTTTCATTCTCTAACTGTACTATACATTCATTTTTCTGTTAAGCTTTTTAACAAGGTAATGAGCTAATAAACACTAGGAAGATGCATTAAGGAATGGAGTTAACGGGGGAGTGGAGGAAAAAAAAAAAGACAAAACACACAATGAAAACAGTTTAATAGTGAATGTTTGTCTAAGCTGCAACTCAGATGCCAGGAGTCCCCCCCGCCCCCCTGACTACGCCCTCCTGTCCAAAAGGTAGGGAGAAGCGTTTGTTTAAAAGCTACCATAAAAACAGGTCTCAATAATAAAAAGGATTTTTTTTAAAGGATTTGACAAGGGAAGAAAAAAAAAAAAATCACAGTAACATTACTGTCACAAAAACAAGGATAGCACATACTGAAAAGAAGAGCTCTGTGCTCTTCAGCGAGTCATCTGGCCGTTTGTAGGCTCCTTTCAGTTCCGCGTTTGATTAATAATTGTTCGTCTGTCAGTTGTTGCTGGTGTTTTCCGGACTCAGCTGTGTCATTCCGTTTGCAAGAAACCATGCTTGCTGCCTTTCTTCTTTGTTTGCTATAAATCCACATGAGAACCATCTACACAAGTCCCCAAAAAAGGTTTCTTTGGAAACACATTGAGAGGAGCCCCTGTGTGTGCTGTTTGGGATTGGAAAAAAATACATTTAAAAGTCACATCTTGGAGAGTTAAGCGAAGGAGAATGATGTTGCCATGGGGCGTCTTCACAAAACGTCCACTACCTCACAGCACAATGCTCGCCGCCAACAACTAAAAAAAAAAATGCTGTCAAACATGCATTACATTTCTCTGGATGAGGCAGCAAAATCCAACAGATTAAAAATAAAAAATGAGTAAATGGAGCATGTAGGAGGAAAGATTTAGATATTCTTTTGTTTGGGGCAAATCCAGGATTTACACACAAAGAGCTCTGGGGCACCTGAAAGAGGAAAAGAAAATATGTTAGTAAATCATTTCTTAGGGGAGGGGACACAAAAAAAACTGCTGGATTAGTAGTCCAACCTGTCCTCAGTGAAGCCGTCCATTTCCTCCTCATCATCCAACTCCATGTCCAGCTCGTTGTCGAGACAACAGCAGCCATAGCCACTCAGGACGCTGCACATATGAAAGATTATCTCTGATGAGGAGCTATAGTTTTACAAAAAAGCCTCAGGCTAATTTTACATATCAGATGACAATTATTCATTCATACTCTTCCTATCTAACTTATTATCGATACATAGGATTGTTGATGCTGACCTGACAGAGCGGCATGTAAGGAATACAATCCTCTTCAGTTTCTTGTTATAAAAGAAATAGTTAAAGGACCAGAGGCTCCCTTCTTCACCAAAAGGGTCCGAGTCCAGATCAGGGTTGTAGCTGAGAAAAGAGACAGAGATTAAAACAGATCCACATAATATTGAAGGGCAGGAGCCGAGGGGGGGGGCACTGCAGTATAAACAACCTGAACACATACCTGTAAATGTCACAGCTCTGCAGGTTTATTTCCTGGTCGATGGCGTCCCACAGTTCAGGCCCCAGAGAGTTGAACTCCTCACCCACAGCTGAGAACAAGCTGCTGTTTACCGCATTAGCGACCCAGTTGAGGCTGGGCTCTCGGCTGAACTCGTGAGCCCGTGCTGCGCTGAAGTCGTAGTCTGGCCTGAAGGATTCATTGAGCGTGGTGATGAGGTAGAAGAGAGTCTTTCTGCAGACCTTGTCACTCAGAGGGTTCTCCCCATCCTCACCACTCTTTCCCAGCCTGCACAAAAATAACAGGAGTTCCACATAAGCCAACCTTCATGCACTGGTACTGCATTAGACTGGACTGTGGTACTCACTGGGAAGGGCTGGTGGCGCTGGCGGACTGAGGGGGCGAAAGGGCCTCCAGGACATGGGGCTCCCCCTCTTGGCAGAACTGCTTGAACATGTGCTTATCATCTCCTGCCATCTTACAGGAGTAGCTCTCGATCCTACAAAACAAAGAAGTAAAAACCTAAATTTATGTGCTAAATGAAATGCATGAAAATATAATAAAACAAAGAGCCCAGCTGGGTAAAAATGTTCCACAAATCACTTTAAAATTACTATTACAGACCATTAGATACAAATATACTCTCATGTAACAGATTACAGCCACTTTGGGTTATTTTAATGCGTTTATCGGCTTAATTTAAAACCAAATAACCCCCCATCTCGTCCCATTACATCACACCGAATGCAACAAACAACTGCCCTCATAATCTCCTTGTTTCCTTAACTTTTTTTAAATGTTAGTGTAATGAAAAAAGTTAAGGAAATATTTATTTGGACCTGACAAGATTCAAGGATTTAGTGCATTTAAACTGGGCCTTGATACATGCATAGTTTATGAGGCATCTTTCCATTGTACGCCGCATCTACAGAGTCACTGCTAAAGGTCTCCTGCGTTCAGGTTTCTGGGTCAGACGCCACTGATACAGATATCTGCGAGGAGCAGACTGGTGTGCAGTTGTTTATTTTGTCCCCCCGTATGCAAAGGTTAAACAAGATCATACGGTGGTGAATCTTGTGATAGACTATCAAAACCCCTCTTGACTCTGACAGGCTAATTATAGAAACCTCAGAGGACAACATAGAGGAAATAGCAGCACTGGTATTTCTTACACTGCACAGCCGACCTGCCAACCAAACAGAGTAACCAGATGACTACAAGGACACACGATCCATGAAGATTAACAACATACACACACACACACACTTTATTTAGAGATAAGCTATTCCTACACCGTTTACTTACTAATGTGGAATACATTTTTAACAGTAAAACTAGCTGCGTTTACTTTGCGAAGCACTGCTCAACATTTAAATCTTTTAATCATTTTCTGCACATTTGTAGAAAATACTGCGAATGTGTGCTTATTCTTAGCTACAGCTGTACTGCAATGATGAACTGCCTCACTAATCCACTAAGCAGCCTAAAAACCAGCAGCAACTCAGCTTTGTAATGTGTGTGTACATACACGCCAATATCGCTCTCCAAAATAACCACAAAGTGCTGCGAGAGGACATCGTGATCCGCGTCACTCTCGGTCACAACCAATACAAACAGCATAGTTCAGTTTCACCACCCACACACCCCCCTCTGCACTCCAACTGGACAGCATAACTTCCCAGCCCACCGACTTTATGCAATAACACCGACACTGTATCTCTATCTTCAAGCTCAGCTGTAGGGTTTGCATAACCTGAAGCACATAGATATACCACAGCTTGCAAAAGCAATAACAAGTATGGTCAGTTATCTACACGCCTTCAGAATAGTTAACTTATCATGATATTGCATAACCTGCAGGTGGCCATTTGCTCTACTACCCTGATTGTGAGTGGAGTGGGTCATAGCTGCACCCTTCACACCCATCATACACTCAATTCCTTGTTCCTTGATCACATGCAAATCAAGTGTTTTCTGGAACATTAAGCAAGTTTGACGCTGCTTGCAATTAATGCACAGTATTGTTGCAGAGGTGTTATTTTATAAATCACATAAAACCAAGTATGCAATTGTTGAGCCTAAAACATGGCATTATGTAAAAGTCTAACAGTGTAGAAAAGTGGTCCTGAACACTGAAATCTGTCCAGAATTCAAAGGCAATACTGATTTTGTGCAATTAATCTTTAAATGACAAAGAAGGCTGCAGGACAAGACTCCTGGACAGAATCTTCTCAACTGAAACAGAGGTGGTCTGTGTGCAAAGCAAGGACGATAGCTGCAATCTGGGGTAGAGTCCACGTAAAGCAAAACTTTAGAAAACCACAGATCAAGTCTGCTTCGTCTCACACAACTCAGAAGATGACTGTCTGCCGTTATAAAATGACTACTATAGCATCACAGTGATATGCTACTTACCTGCCAAGGATGCGAGACTCTCCTGTTTCAACACACAGCCGGGAGCTGAAGGCTTCAAAGCTGGAGTTTTCCAACAGTTTCATGGCTGTCTGGAATGCAGAAAAGGTCGTCCATCATTATTAGTGAAAAGTTACATTTGGACGATAAGCAGACCCTCACTTTGAGGACCCATCCTGAGATTTGCCTCCATACTTTGAGACCAAGCAGGAAAATAATGCTTGGCAAAGCAAATATACTTAGCACTTAAACATGCTGATGTTTTCAAGTAAGCAGAAACAATTAAATAAATAAAAAAGCAACCATCAGGCAAATAAATTGCTAGCAACGCAATTAATGAACAGTCACTGTAGCGCCCCGCGAGGACAGATTTAAGACCAAAACACCATTTCCTCTAACAGAAACCACTGCCCCTCCCCCACCTCGCTAAAACCAAAAGTGACAGTCTTCCTGGTTCACTACATCGATTTAGTTTACTTACCAACAAATGTTTTCACCGCAGACAGAAAGCAGTGGATTCACAAACCAAATCAGGCGGCTGTACCGTCAGAGAAATTACCTCTCTCACAAATTGGTTAACGAAGATTACCAATCCGTTGTTGTTGCCCTGCTAGCGCTAGCTATTAGCTCTTCGCCAATTATTATTCAGTTGTCTTCAATTTGCACCTTAACTATTAATATGAACTTGAACTTAAGTATCTTTGGAGAGCACTCGGTCGAGAATGAGTTATTCTGAGGCCTTTTATTTTTATGCAAAAGCTGCTTTTCCCGATTAAATGCGATGAGATTAAATCCAAAGACTGCTGGCGACGGTCGGAGTCTATCTGCGGCGGCATCCCTTTCAACCTGATTTAACAAAGCAATCTAAATTTTCGGGATCAAGTCGCTCTTTTTTAAGCGACTCGATCAGAAAAGCAGCAAATTGCTAACTAGCCTAATAATACAGAACTGGTTACTGTTTCTGCAATTCGTCAATTACTCGAACAACGGGTCTATTCTCATCAAAACAACGGAATCTACTGTACGAGGTAGCCCAACCCCCTTTCTTTATATACGCTCCGCTGACGTACCCGCCTAGTCTCCTCCAAGCCAAACAGTGATTGGTTTATTCAAAATGTCAATATAAACTGCGCCTGTTGTGATTGGCTAAAGCATATCCGAGACCCACCTCAGACTATGGAACTAGAAACTTCAACTATTGTAAATACAAATCCAGAAATGGGTTAGTGTTATAAAAGGCTTTCAGGCCCTGACACAGTCACATCACATCTCAGTATCAAAACAGACATTGGCTTACCAGTTACAGACAATTGTCTGTTGCCATATTTACTTTCTTTATCACAAATTTCCCAATTTTTCTGCATTATTGTTTTCACAATTTTATCTATTGCAGAGTATTATATGGGTAAATACATTATCATGGCAATATGTTTCACTGGAATAAGGCATCAAATCCACATTTAAAAAAAGAAAACCACTTTATTGGCATAAATAAAAACTACAGACAGAACAAATTCATTGTCGCAAAGCAGATGTTATAACTTGATCAGGTCTTAGTAATATAGTCTGAAACATCCTTCAGACCTGTGCTCTTGTTGTCCAGGTATTCCAAGATCAAATTACCCCCATTATGCAGGGGATTTTCTGGGTGAGCCAGCAGCGAGAGCAGAGTGTCATCCATCTGTAGAGCCTCACCTGTCTGAGGGTGACAGAGACGTAGCTTCTGCAAAATTAAGGGAGATGGGGTCAATGTTAAAATAAATACCATTCTGCATGTCCACTCTTCCTCGAACGTCTCCACTCTATATATTCGGTCACTGTGACATTTAGTTGTAGCATTTTGTTGTAGTATTGGTAGTTGTACCTACCAATGGATACTCCC
>JAOXYM010000019.1:9541202-9552483 GCA_028567055.1 Leptatherina wallacei
AATTTGTTCAGCACAAAACAGCAGCCAGACAATCATTCTGCTTGCTACAATGCTGGACAAGACAGGTGTAAAAAAAATATATATTTTTTTTAAAAATAAAAAAAATAAATAAAAAAAAATAAACACCATTCTATCCATATTTTCTGGCTATATTAAAAAGAAATAAAGTGAAATTCAGAAAACAATTTAACAGAAACATGAGAATCAGTATAAATAAGGGGAAGGCAGATACAATGTTTTTTTGTTTGTTTTTTAAAGTGGAATAGCAAATTAAGCATCAATAAAAGAGAATTAAAAAATTCCCTCAAACTATTTGTGACTGAATCTTACAAACTCCAAATGATACAAAAACACTAAGGAAAAAATCTAGGACAATGCTTAAGAAATTCTTTAAGAATACATAAATGAGTTATAAAGGAGACGTAGATAAAGAAAATGGAAGCAAAGGCCTGTACTACGAAGCTGGATTTTCTTTTATCAAGGTAACTTTGGGGATAATCCTGGGTTTTCCGTACTAGACACTGGCGAACTTCTTACTGGGATATATCACCACAGCAACATGTGCTTTTTTCCTGCAGGTTATGTTCTGGATAAGAGAGATTTTAGAAGAAGCGCTTGGGAGAGTTAAAGTCTTTATGGAAAGATGCCATCCTTTTTTAAGGAAAAAATAAAACCTTGTCACAGACTGCTTTGAAATATGTTTTGTACTTGTTCTTGACTTATTCCCAAGTCTGTTCAGCTCCACAAGGGTTACATCTGAAATAATTAACAATAATGCTCACATGTGGCAGAAATGCAGAACCATGAATTTATGGAATGCGTAACTACTGGGGATGTCACAGAATTAATATTTCAACACAAACATGGGGGTGCTGAGCCTCTAAAGAAGTCACTGGAAACTAGAAGCACTCAGAGAGTTCAGACCCCTGCCAAGACATTAATATTTTTTTCCTAATGACTCTGGGCATTAATATTGAATTAGAAGCTCTGATGGCAAAATTATCGCTATCTCACAATAGAAAAGAATCCTTTAAAAAATTTGCTCATTTACAGAGTCGACAATTTCCTGCCAGCATTCCTCTCTGGCTTTTGCTGCAGCAACCGTGTTGCTTTTGCCCTCGATGACGTGTTTAAATTCTTCATATCTCGGAAGAACAACTGTCTTCTCTTCCATGGTGAAGTACGCTGCTCTGCAGGGTTTCCCCATGTTGACTGGTCAGACGCTACAGACACCACCCTTTCAAAATGGGAAAACCCTGGGCTGAATTACTGAGTTAATAACCAGCTTCATAGTACCGCTTATCCAGATCCTGAATGTCTGGGTAAGTCAACCCAGATAATGCAGAGATATCCGGGGAATGTTTATTATGCTTCGGAGAACAGGCCTCAGATCACCTTTTGTACTGGGTAAATGTGTAACGTTTACAATTATCAGTAACTCTTCTTTTACCTTTGCTGTTAGTACATTATTGTTATTCTTGAGGCTGGCTAGTGAGGCTGCATAATCCACCACTTTTCCTACACTCCACTTGGAAGAGAAGAACATGGGCTGGCTGCAGTCTTTGGCTTCTTTAGGAAGGTAAACTTGAAAATAGGTTCTTTCAGTCTGGAAACAAACAAACAAACAACAAACAGCGACAGGTGACTAATTGACTGATTAAAGGAATATATGCAACATGTAATAATGTGAATACAAGATGCCGTGACGATGGTAAAGATTCAAATTAGAAACCACAGAAGCTTGAATATCACCTGTGGCAGTCCCTTGTCCCCTGCAGCATGCAGCTTCAGTTTCATCAGCGCTACCTTGGCTGCAGTGGCTGCATTCTTTGCCCCTCGGCGCCCTTTGCTTTTGGATCCATCCTTTGACTCTGAGCAGTCAGAGTAGTCATAAAAAATTAATTCATATATAAGCAGATTAAAACTACAAAATATGCATTGGTTACACAAGGTGATCATTTAGTTTAATACTGAGCCCATGTGGACAAAGGAGGAATGACAGAAACACTGTGTGTACTGACCTACTATCTTCTGCACCAGCTCTTTGGTGGCTGCCATTCGAGGCTTTTGGACCTCCAACTTCTCACACTTGTGATCATCTTGATGACGATGACTATAAAGAAAAAGCATGTCTGTTTCAGCATTGAAACGCTTGTATGGCTCTGTTTGATGCCCACATTAGCACAACCCAGCTCAAACAAGTTGTTCTGCATTACAAAACAGTAGGTAAATAAATAAATGAATCAAATTGAATAAAATAATTAGGTAAACCTACGCCAAACAGAAGTGTTTTTCACACTGTGGACATATAACGGGAAGAAGCTCTTTTCCTTTACAGTCGTCAAATGAGCATGGATAACTTGTACTGCCACCTGCTGTCCTGCATTCCCTTTTAACTGGCTCCTGAAACAAAAAGTAAAAGGATCCTATGAATAAAAGAACAGTCAGTATCTTGATCTGCATTTGAGGAAATGTATCAGTCGCTGTTCTAATCTTATCAAAGACAAACATGCAGTTCAATACGGCCTACCTCTGAACATGAGTGAGCCTCCCTGCTTCTGTGCTCAAGACTGTTGGAGCCAGAGGAAAACAAAGTCCATTAAAAAGGACAAAAGAAACATTCCTGTAATTATCATATATGAAAAGTTTCATACTTGGGTCACTGTACATACTTTCTTACATGTGCAATTTCAAAGATTACTAATTTAAGAACAAACGTGCCACTATTCTAAATGTTCATTTTAATGATTTGACATTAAAGTATCAGGAAGAAGTGAAAACAATCAACCAGTAAAATCTGATGTGTTCATGTATTGATTGAGGTTTTAAATAAGATGTACCAAATACTCTAACATGGAGATCACAGTCTGAACATGTCATCCTAGTTTAAAACTTACCAGTAAACACCACTGCAGGAATCACAAACAAATGGAAGAAAATCTAAATGAGAACAAATTAAAGCTGGTTATTGTCAGAACAGGGAGCAGACACCAACAAAGTACACTGTTTGTAAAAATTCCCATTAAGGTTTCAGTCGCATCAGCTGAGCTATTTCAGAAGTCTATTCCTTCACTTGTAATGTTTACCGTTACTTACAAACTAGTACGCTAGCTTGGTCAAAGTCAAGACTGCAATTCTCCATGATAAATATTTTGTTAGCCTCATAACAAACTTGCCTAAGTCACAATTTGGCCAGGTTTTGATACATGCCTAACTCTACTCTTTTAACAGTGATGATTCACTGCGCATCATTGCCTACCGTGAGGTAATTGTACTATTAGGCTACCAATTTGTAGTTTTATTAGATACAATGAAATCTCACTGATTGTTTGTTTCACATACAGCAGCTCGTGTAGTTAGCGGTTAGCTTACTTGCTAATGTAGTGTGCTATCAAAGCTAATGAGCGCTAAATCCGAAGCTAGCCACCCTGAAGACATATTAATCGGGTTTCATTTAAAGAAAGTAGACGTGATTACGTCACGATTTCATATCATTATTTGTTATTATTCATACGAAACTGTAACGGACCTTTCAAATTGCAGGAATCAAGCTGACAATGTTTCCCAATATCTATTTCAGCCATTTGCCAGCTATGTGTCTGCCGAGTACTGAGCATGTCAACACGAACTTTGACCCCAACTGTGAAATCACGTGACACAGTTTTTTTTCTTTTAATTTTTTACTTTTAACTTTCAATTTATTCTTTGTTATTCTTGTAAGTTTGTGACAGGATGGGATTTTCTTTGTAGATGAAAGTTAAATAACTTTTTGTTTATACATAGCTCAGACTTTCCATGTTTTCGTCTTTGTTGAATACAAAGCGATGAGTAGATCGTATTGACTGTAAATATAGGTAGATCTAAAGCTCTGGTTGGATTAGTGACACTGAGAGCGGTACCATTATTTATCTAAGGATAAAAAAAAATCAGTCTTGAACAAAGTTAGAGAGTAGGGAGGCCCAGGTGAAAGAGGTACGCAGGGCGTCAGGTATCAAGACGTCACATGTCATGTTGAAAGGTGTGGTGAAAGGTGCGCTCACTGGCTGGTTTGAATTGAAAGCACAAAGCCGTCGAGCTGGAAAATCTGCATCACACCCGCCTGTTAAGTTGTCCTTGCAGTCGAGAGACTGAGTTTTAATTATTAACTTATTATTTATCAAATTGCTTTACTTTTGTAGCTTCTAAAATGAGTAAAATCTCGAAGCTATTCAAAGGAAGCTCGAGCTCCAGCTCGTCAAGCTCGTCAAAGTCCAAACACCACCGATCGCGGGGAGGACCATCTCCCCAGGAGGCCATCCACAGACTCCGGGAAACAGAGGAAATGCTAACAAAGAAGCAAGAGTACTTGGAAAAGAGGATTGAACAAGAAATAACGATAGCCAAGAAGCATGGCACAAAAAACAAGAGAGGTATGTCTGTAAAGTTGGTGCACCTGCTACCGAGCGCAGGCTTAGTAGGAACACAGTCCTCGGACAAGATCTTGCAGCCGTGTCAGTTTGACGCTTTAAACTCTTCAGAAGCTTTCAGGAGTTCTTGTCTTTGGTTAATTCCCCTTGATTTGACATTTATATCGTTATTGCTTGTCATATAAGTAATATATAAACCTAGCAGAAGGCTTTAAATCGTTTATTCTGTAAAGCAGCTTTGAGTTTTACTGAAAAAAAAAAAACATTTTTGAGTAATCACAAATCCAAAATTGCTTTAGAGGAGTGAACATACTCTTATTGGTTTCTTTGCTGAAGTGAACTACATTTCTGTTTGTCATTTTGTTGTTAAAGAAAAAAACAGCAGTATCAACCTGGAGGCACTTGTGCTTTTAACCTACTTTAGAGGACCCAGCAGGTAGAAGAAGACTGAATATAGCTTTAGACTCATGTAAACAATGTCCTATAAGGTTTCCTGCCATACATAAGAAAAAATATCCTAACAATTAACCATGGTGTGCAGAAAACGTATAGCACTACTTGGTGGGAGATGTTTTCTTAGCTGCATTGCTTGGTGAATCACCTCAGACTAAAAATAAACCAAGGCATGTAAAGGGAGGAACTGTGTATTTTACACTTCTTGGCCAGATGAAATAACTGGATTAAATGATCAAAAATACCTGCAAACAAGTGACTTGTACAACCTCTCTGCACCAAGCTGCCCTCCAGGCCCTGAAGAGGAAGAAGCGCTTGGAGCAGCAGTTGACCCAGATCGATGGCACGCTCTCTACCATTGAGTTTCAAAGAGAGGCTCTGGAGAACTCGCATACCAACACGGAGGTCTTGAAGAACATGGGCTTTGCTGCCAAGGCCATGAAGCAGGTCCACCAGAACATGTAAGAAACTGTTCACACTGTACAGATGTTTTGATACTTCATTGTAAAGACTCCTAACATATTTTACCTGTGAAAGAGCTTCTATTGTTTGTGTTTCAGACAGTTTCTCATCATCTTGTTTATACCACTGAAATCTTGACTAAAATGAGGGGCCTGATAGAAAAATTTCAACTTGTTTTTCCATGTTAAATTGGTTGTGTCTCTCTTCTCTTCTCACTTTTAGGGACATTGACAAGATAGATGATCTGATGCAGGATATCACAGAGCAGCAAGACGTGGCTCAAGAGATCAGCGACGCCATCTCCAGACCTTCTGGCGAGACATTCGACGAGGTTGCTGACTTTATATTCAAGCAGCTTCTTGTCTTTTTCTCTGTTTTTTTTTCTTGGTTTTTTTCTCCCATGTGGCCAAGATTTGGACAAATTCTTTCCACTTCCTGTGTGTCACAGACTAATTTGTTTAGTTTTTTTTCTTTAAGGATGAGCTGTTGGCGGAACTTGAGGAACTGGAGCAGGAGGAGATGGAGAACAGCATGAAGAGCATGGGTGGACTTCCCACCGTTCCCAACTCCAAACTGCCTTCATCTCGACCCAGTCATCGTGCGAGTGAGTCTATTACGCAGCATTGATATGAAACATTTCTGTACAAGGTATAAGCAGTTTAACAAATTTATTTTTTTTGTTTAGATAAATGTGAGAAAGTGGTGAGAACATACAGTAGATAATAATTCATAGATCCAATATTTTAAATTGATAAAAAGAAAAACTTATGAAGAAGAAAACTGAAATGATATACAAAGAACTAAACACTCAAGGAAAAATAAACATGATTATACTTTTAATAGACAGTATGGTGAGTTAAAAGGCTACCACAAAATATAGCTAAGATAAATGCCCCATCTCATGCAAGAACAATTTAAGATTATTGATCTATGAATATTTAGTTGAATTGCTTGTCCTCCCAGTAATAACAAATCAGCAAAATAGCCTGGATCTGTAATATTTTGCTAAAATTGATTGTTAAACTGTCTTTTCTTTTTTCTTTTTTTTTATAGCAACCAAGAAAAGGGTTGAAGATGACGACGACATGCGCATGCTGTCATCGTGGGCAACTTAAGTACATAATGACAGCCCCGACAAAGTAATACTCAAGAATTTCTGAGGACCCTCCTCTGTGTCTTTTATTTTTCTTTTTACATTATTATTGAAGGTTTTTTGGGGGGAAATGAAGAATTGGGCTTATACAAAGTTTTATTTGATAAGCTTTTCCTGCCTTTTAATGCTACTTTATTGCTTATATTTATCAAGAAACATAAAGTGAAGGAATCTAGAAACTGCATTTGAGATTTATCTTCATGTCTCTTTTATTTCCTTATTTTCCAATGATTGTCTCTAATCAAGTACAGTTAAGAATGCCCTGTGCTGTACTTTTATAGACCTAGAGTCTAACAAGATACACCTATTTTTTTTTAGTACAAAACCGTACTTCATGCAGCTATAAATATCTGCAGAGGTTGCTTTAATACTGTAAATATATTGTATAAGTGTCAAATAAAACGGTCTCCTACATGTTGTCTGCAGTATTGTCTTATTAACTGCATCTTTGTCTACTCTGGTGTGACAGCTTCTTTAATACTGCATGTACAGTTGTTGTTTTGTTTTTTTATGTTGCGTTTTATCTTTGCAAGTTTCAGGAGGTGAGTACAGTCTTTTTTTTTTTTGCTTATTCATTCTCTATCAGCATCTGCAGTCTGCGCTTTTTCGTTTTTTTTTTCCTAATTCCGGTTTTCACGCCGTGCTCTTATTCTGAAGGTTGTGACCGGAATTAGCGTCTGTAAATTCCGGCTATCCGGTAACTTCTGACATCAGAAGGAAGTTCTTCGAAGAACGAGGCACTCCAAGAGAATTAGGACTCAAATAAAACATCAGTCCAGAATAAAATCGAGTATGGAAGCGAGCAAACCACTTCAGACAACAGGTGGGACGAAGTATTTTTAAGATTGTTACTTATAACCCGTGAATAAAATAATGGGCGGTTTCCGTGGTTGTTAAAATTAGCATGAAGTTAGCGAACAGTTTCAGTTTAACAACCAACCCGGATTTGAACACGTTTCACGCGTCGCTAATGGAGAAAAACCAAAACTATTTTATTTAATCTGATTTAATATCATATTCAGGAAAAAGAAATGTTGCCACGTAGTTAGAGGTCACATTATTATCATTTCCGCTTTAATAAACTGCCTCATTAACATTTAAGCAGATCATTCGAGAAGTCTTAATACCTGAATAAACTTATTTAATAATTTAACAAATTAATATCCCATTTGTGTCTCCATTGTAGGTCTCCAAACCATAAAAATATACTGAGGACATGACCTCTTTAAAACCATATTTTGAACACACAAAGTTGCATTTGGAGCTCCCTGGTCAGGGTGGTGCAGTGACAGTAATGTATAGTTTTGTTGTCTGCATATTCTGACAGCCATTTCTAATGGTTTTACATTTGTCTGGCTTGTGTACAATATATTAACAATATAATGTCATGGTAAACATCATCCAAAGCTTAAAGATGTATAAATATGTTTGAGGAATTTCTTTTTAAATTCAGAAGTAACTTGATTTATCAAGAAGTTTCAAACTCTCATGACTTCTTTCTCCAAAAAGCTGGCCACAGCCATGACATAGTTCGCAAATTGCTAAATGGAGTTACAAAGACAAGCAACCAAAGTTAACATTTACCAACCCCTGCCACCACACTAAACCCATTGCATACAAACAGAAGACAATAGCAGTAGAGTATGACGCATCACATAAGACACTATATATAAACACACAGAACTGGATCTAATAATGATTATGTAAGTAAAACTAATGGAAAGGTTTAAAATCATACCAAACATCAGGACTTTCACCACAGTTGGAGGACACTTGCAGCACTTAAATATTCCTTTATTGCTGCTGCAGTCCACACTTCTAATATATTAAACACTATGTCTCATTCAAGCAATCGGTCTGAATCTTGTAACTTCTTTTGTGTCAGAATGGTAATTTTGCAACCAAATATTGTACAAAGTATAATAACACTGGCCTTGTTAGCAGCCGAACACATCCTTTTAATGAAGTGAAAACAATGTAGCCCAAACTGTTTGAATATAAAGAACTGGCATAAAAACTTGATGAATATGCTAAATGTTTTTAGATTAAAGCTATTGTGCACTAACTTTGAAATTTGTTGCCTCCCTGATGTTAGCTGGAGATGCATGTGGACCTGAGGAGGAGGCCAAAAAGATGGCAGCTGCAGCCCAAGTGGTCAACCATCTGACTGATATCCGTCTGGTGGTTCTGGGCTGGAGGTGGCCAGGGAAGAGCTTGACAGGAAACACCATCCTAGGCAAGGAGGAGTTTCACTTGGAACGAGCGGCAGAGTTCTGCGTCAAGAGGCAGGCGGATGTGAATGAGCGGCAGGTGACTGTGGTGGATACTCCAGGCTGGTTTTCTACCCAGGATACACCAGACTCCTACAAACAGGAGCTAGTCAGAGGCGCCTCTCTTTGCCCTCCAGGTCCTCATGCCTTCCTGTTGGTTATTCCTATTGGCATGTTCACAGATGTGGACCGTGCACGCATCGAGGAGCATGTGAGCCTCTTTGGGGAGCATGTTTGGAAGCATACAATTGTGGTGTTCACCTGGGCAGATGTGTTAAGGACCATTTCCATCCAGCGGTATATACGGAGGGAAGGCAAAGAACTGCAGTGGGTGCTGGAGAAATGTAAGAAAAGGTACTTTGTTATCAACAACTCCATTCCACTATTTGAGGAGAACCCCCAGGTGGAACGCTTACTGGAGAAGGTGGAGAAGATGGTGGCAGAAGAAGGGGGCCATTACAATCCAGAGGTGGAGAAGAAATCATTGGATGAGAACAAGAACGCTGCCACAGAGGTTCGGGACCTGGGGGCCCGGCCCAAACAGAACTCTGGACTGAATCTTTCTAAAACCATGGAGGTGGAGTCTCTTTCCAGTGAGTGATGAGTTTATGTTAACTTTTGAGACAGTAAGGGGCATTTTTGTCAATTAAATAGCCTGTATTAATAATTACAGACATTTAAACCGCTGTAATTGATATTTTTCTTATAAAAACAATGATTTGCTTAAATGTGAAAGGAGTGACCACAGAGATTTAATCACATAAATCTGCTGTTTTCTTCAACTTTATGCTGCTGTATAGCCACTTTTATAGGCTTGTGTACTTATAATGTACTGGTAAGTAATTTTACTGTTTGGATCACACTCATCGTCATTGTATTCATCAGTTGGCCAAATACACAGCATAGTCCAACCATCTTGAGCCACACCATTTTTCCTTACATTTTGCTTCCAAGGAGCCAGACTTCCTTGTAGTATTTAATGTGGTCTGACTCTGAGCAATAGTTCTTCAGGCTTTGACAGTTTACCTTTCAACATTTTTCTATTTGTATCCATTCATTTTCAGTTCAGTCCTTTCACTTGACCATTTTCAGAGGAATGTGACTTCTTTTCTTTTGTTAAGCCACTTTAAAGTCAGCTAGGAATTCAAGGGATGAACCAGTGTTTCTACACATAACAGACAAATTGCTGAAGAACTAGTTTTAAATTGTATCTTAAGGCACTTTGTTACAAGCACCGTGTTACAAAAACTCATTATTTTGTTCCCATTTCTTTAGTTGCATCTACAAAAAAATGCCAAAGATAACACAGGCTGACAAACATAAAACAGTATCTTTGCTCCAACAATGTGATTAAAAAAGAGCAATTAAAAGAAAACTTGGCATATCTTAGCATGGTGTGCAGTGGATCTTTAAAATATGAGGTAACTGGTCAAATGGTGGAAAACAGAAATGCTAGCCTAAAAAAAACTATGTAAGATGAACAGTATCTAGGTAAGGAGAACCATACAACCACTGTGATTTAAAGCTATTTAAAGTTTTACCTTTCATTGAAGGGAGTGGCCGTGGTTCCAGCAAAATATTATGAATTGTCATTTTGTCCCAAACAGCATCCAGTGTTTACCTAATTTACTTCCTTTTTCAACAAAACCCTTCTGGACACAAATATTACATTGAATCTGTTTTCCTGGATATACAGTACCAGTCAAAAGTGTGTCCAAACCTTTGACTGGTCCCGTATAAGTGGTGTGGCTCAAGACTTGCACTGAATTGCATAACTCCAAAGGAGGATGAGGAAAACTGCAGATTCATAAGATTTTCTCTGGTTTCATCACATCGAGGTTTTCACATGACACACTCTATTAATCTGTGTTTTTAGAATGCTTATATCTGCTTTAAGGATGTAACATGGAGAGACCTTTTGAGGCATTTGCACTCATCAGCTTTGTTTGAATGTGATCACTGATTACTGGTTTAAATGTTTCTTAGATTGAACCAGTGATTACACACCATGTATCTCAGCATCTGACCTTCCTGAACTTGTAACTTCCTCCTCCTGTCTCCATAACAACCCTAGAAAGAAAGCTGTACCACACTGGAATGTCACACTAGCATATCAACATGCATGAAATCTAAGCTTGTTTGCATGTAAACTAGAGTCTTGTTATAACCTTTTAATGCATTGTGTGTTTGTTCCAGATTAATGAAATGCTCTTGGCTGATGGACCTTCATATGATGACAGAGCTGCTTATTTAACAAGAGAGAAAATGGTAGAAAAAAACAAACAAAAAAACCTGAAATGTTACTGAATGTATAGAGCAGTGTGGCTTTTATCATATTTATTGTAATTATCAGATATGTTACTGTGTTCATTCTTGATGTTATGCATCATAAGTGTTTTCAACGCCATGCTGCCCAAAGGTTTTTATTTGACCACGTTATCCTGTAAAGATATTTGGATAAGTTTAGTCATTTATAGTTGAATTTGTGTGATGGAGAAGAGGTTTTTACTCTAAAACAAAAATCAACAAGCTTTTAC
>JAOXYM010000019.1:9552583-9565659 GCA_028567055.1 Leptatherina wallacei
AGTTTAGTCATTTATAGTTGAATTTGTGTGATGGAGAAGAGGTTTTTACTCTAAAACAAAAATCAACAAGCTTTTACATAGAAGGTAGCTGTCATTACTTTAAACACGACACTCCTTAGTGTTGGTGATGCCAACAGCAGAACTGCACTATATTGTCAGTTATTTTCTGCCGTTGACTGTTGAGGGAATTGATTTATGAACAATTTCCTTTCGTTGTGACCAAACTGTTAATGTTTTTCTCTTGTGTCCATTACTCTATGTTATTGTAAAGTAGAGCAGTTATTGTTTTTTTCTTGGTTTTGCATGTTAAAGCAGCTTTTTTGTTTGCTTTAAACATATCTTGGGGGATTTTTTATATTCATTGGTGGCATAGGGTTACAGTTAAGGAAAAAATATGTTACTTCTTATCCAGAAAGAAAAGTCAAATATTCACTATTCAAAATATGCAATTGTTAGTTTGTGTTGGTTTTCTTTTTCGGTGTTATACATGTAAATTAAATATCTATGGGTTTATAACAAAATAAGTTATATAAAGATGTCCCGTTTGACTATTTTGATTAAGATGAATTTATGATGGTTCAGAAACCAGTTTTCTGATCACTTGAGTCCTCATACAGGTTTATTTGTATAGAAAGACTGCTTGAGATAAACCATCTTGTTTGTTGGGGAGGGCTGATGTATAATCCATTACCAGGTAAAGAGATGCACATACAAGCCTGCTTCAAACTACACTGAAAGAGACAAAACTAAAATCTACAGTACATGCAGCACACAGATAGGTCATAAACACATGTCCACTGAGTTATAACTGACTAAGATATATTTGTATAGCATCTTGTAAAAGATATACAAGATGCATTCTTTTTAAAGATATGAAATATTAAAGTACACAGATATTCCATGAAAGAAAGATAGCTGAGGTGTTAGTATAGAAGTCTCAGAAAGGTTAGCCTTTCTTTACTGCAAGTCAAACTCTTCAGTTTGAACCACAAATACTTTCTTGCAATTTAAAGTCAGCATTGAGCACTACTTTGTCTACATTTATGCACATCCTTAAACTGAGAGTAGAGGGGCCGGTTTTTGAAATCCACGTTATTGTCCTGTTTCTGATTCCATTTTTGGAGAATTCGTGTGATGCTCTGCACATCTGCTTCCAGAAACTTAGACAAGGTCTCATCCTGGTTTTGAGAATAAACACATTATAAGGAACCAATGGCTCCCTCCTAAGCTTCACATTAACCTTTTGTGTGGGAACATGAATTATGGTGCCAGGCTGAGCCGCGTGGTCCTGGTTCCTGAATATTCTTCCCTGATACAAATCACAGTAGCTGAGATGGTAACAAATTAGAAACGACTGAAGATGTAATGGGCAACCTGGTTACACTAGGGTCAGGTCCAGACTGGCTGACTTCCTGCAGGACTTTTTCTGTAGCTACTTCTCTGCTCCTATGGTTGTGTGCTTTACAGCTATTTTTTTTTACTGTAGCTTTCCCTTCCGCCATACTCAGATGAACACTGGAGGTGTTCACTAAGGATTGTTATTATTCTGTATACACATTTCCACTCTGTTCTGACTGGTCTCCCAGTCTCTGTCATGGAGAATGGGGGGGGGGGCTGAAAGATGACCTGAAAGTTATGTCTGTTTGTTATCTGTCTGGTCACTCTACCATAAAGACCTAACTCATGGAGACGGTACTGTTGCTTGTCCACAAGATTTTTCCATTTCCACGAAGGTACTCTGTCTCATTCACCGCATTTGTTGGCTGGTTGGAAAACTGTAAGCTCAAGACTCTTCATTCATGACTATCCAGTTCTTCTGCCTGTTCTAAAGGTCTGTGCTCACAAACTTCTTAAAAATGCAAGTGTCGGCCATCTAAATGATGTTCAGTGAATTTCATTAGGTAGAGATAAGCTTCAATCTAGTTGTAGAAGTAGCTCAATGACCACTGATAAAAGTAAGACTCAATCGAGTTCAGTTCCAAGAGTCATAACAAAAGTGGACATAATCAGGTGATTCATTAGTTAATAGTGGTCTCTTCTAACAGGAGGTGTTCTGAACAAACCCTGCTGACCTCCAGATCAGTCATGTGGTTGAAATATATGCAAACAATGGTTATTTACAGGTTTTATTATGGTTGGTAGGATCAGCAAATTTGTTTGCTTTGACCATTTTGCTACCAACAACATAACTTTGGTCATGACTCAGTTTTACTCCCTGTGATGCCACAGTTCAAGTTACCCTGATGTAAACTGGGTAAAAGCTGAGCAGCTGTGAGTTCCAGAGCTGGAAATCTTTCCCATCCATCTGTCACTAAGTCTTTGCCCCTTAACAGCTAAGGCTGCTGGTTTTCATTCTCTCCATGAGATCTGATCAGGGTTGTTTTTTGTTTTTTTTTGTTTGTTTTTTTATTTGATGTGACGGAGACCAAAATAGCTGGATGGAGAACCCACAAAGCCCCGAGAGCCAGAGTATAAAACACCCCATGTATCGTAGGAATGCTCCATATACTTCAAATCTGTTTGCTTTAGCAGCCGTTAATTCTAATGTCAAGTTTTTCAAGCTCAGGTGTGTCGATTTGCACCATGACTGTTTAACCCAGTTTGGTACAATGCCAGCATATTTGTTCCTGAAATGTGAGATGGAAACAGATCTGCTGTAAATTCAGTGTGTACAGGTCCCCGAGGGCTCGTCATTGCTGACATTTTATTTTAGAAGCTGGAAGGTAACCCTAAATATTCTCACTTAGAAACGTTGCTACTGATGTAAGCCGCCATTATAAAGGGAAAACTGAAAAAAAAAGAAACATATGCCTAATGTATAAATATAGGATAATGACGAAAACTGCTGTGAGGCACGTAATATAATATAACCCACATTTGTTACAGTGTTTCCTATTGACCCTGTTTGCTCCTTTGATGCATGTGATTCAAGTTTCTCCTTAGACGTTCGTGAAGAAAGAACAGTCCTATCTATGTGCTCTTGAAATATATCCTGCTGACCGACACAGTTAAGACTGACTTAAGAATAAATAGCCTTTGTTTTTATAATTGCAATGTCTTTCTTGTGGGTTTTCTTCTAATAAATGTATCTTTTTTGATCAGTTGTAAATCTGCTGCTTGTTAAGTATGTGATGAATAAAGACCTGTTTAGAGGATTTTGGCAGCGAAATGTGTTTTTTTTTTTTTTTGATAGATTTTGTGTAGCTTCCGCAGCTAACTTTCATAAATAAGAAGATAACTTTGTTAAAATCAGGGAAATTGAGTTAAATATGTTAAATACCATAGATATAAAGAAGAGTATAATAGAAAGTATTTCAAATTTAAGTTAAATAGAAAATCAAAGGTACAATACACCACAGATGGATGAGTAGAATCTAAATACTACACAGGCAGTGTTAATACACAATATTTTTAAGAACACCCCCATTTTTCCCTATTTTGAAGTGAAATTCATGTAGTTTAAGTCCAATAAATAGCTTAAGATGGTGAAGAGGTTAAAAAAAGTGAGGTTACCCCAAACTGATGAAAATGTTAAATTCATTATCACAGAAAAAGGGCCTTTTAAAGGAACAAGAAATGGTTAACAACTTAATAAAAGTGGCTCAAGCCTTGAAAGGTTGTGCTACAAGTTTTCTGTAGTTGTCCTAACTTTTCTTAAATAACTAGGCTAACCCTTTCATCTGCATAAAGCAGTGTTAGAATACCCTGTGGTACCATACAGTTGGGAACATTATCTAAATGCTGAGCAGAAATTAGTGTGTTACACTAAAATTGGAAAGAAAAAGGCAATTGACAATTTAAGAAAGACAGACCATCACAGCACATCAATGTGTGGGTTTGTCCTACAGAGAAGTTGCCAAGAAAGGCTTGGTGTCAGTGAGTATAGCCTCCTTCACCATCAAAAGGCACTCAAAAACTGGAGTCAACGCTTTGATAAATTGAAAGTTTAGAAAAAACATTTTGGTACATTCCAGGTTTTTTGTTAACTTCATTATTTATTTATTTTGTGGCTTTATTTCAGATTACAATGAGATTTTGAACTGCCTAAATGTCAATAAAAAAAAAGAAAAGAAAGAAATTTAAAGCCAGTGCCAGACTTTGTTATCAAAGAAACTGTTAGGCTGATGCACTGGCAGCATTTATTTGGAGTAAACACAAAAATATACAAAAAGGAGATAATATACTATGTTTCAAGTTCATAAATGTTCTAAATAGTCATGAAAACGGTTTTAATGCTCCTGAAATAGTCTTGGAAAAACTACAAATGTACAGAAACCCTGGTTTGGTTGATATTTATAATGAAAACAGACAACAAAGACATACATATAAGAAACATTTATTGACTAACTGCAACCTCATTAATCACATCAGTAAGAAAGCAAATGACAAACTACTGCCATGAAGTATTTTATGTGTTCATTCTAAATCATGAACTTGTGAAGGGAAAAGATGCTGGTGAAGCTGCAGCAACTTCACTCATTTAGCCACTAGATGGGATTAAAACACCAAGTCACTGGGACTGTGTTTCATATCATCAGTATGATTCACAGCACCGCTATGACCTTGCCTACATTAGATTCATTAACTTGATTTGGGGTGTGTAACAGCAGGCTGTCAAGTTATTAACAAACACTTTTTGTTGTTCTTCAGGGATGGCTTGTGTTTGCATCATTTCTGTGCATTTCTTGCACTGTTCTCATGCTAATGTCTGAAAACACTTCCTCAATTAGTAGTATGGTCCTCCTTTAACTTCCATTATGACATTTTCACTCCCACCTTGCTGCATTTGACTCTATCTCCCATCTGTTGTTTTGCTTACTAAGATTACTGCATAAAGCTCAGCTTTCCCAGTCTGTCAGAATCTTTTCAACTATGTATGAGGATTTTACATAACACAGATGATTTATCATTTTTCACAGCCATGCTCCCTTTCAAGAGCATTTAAAAAATGTAAATTGCGTTGTTTTTTTTTTTATCAAACCAAGGGAGGATGTCATTGTCATGGTCACACTGAGCAACTAAGATCGGGTGTTATTGTGGGTGCATGCATTTTTAATCATTTAATATTTAAGCTTTAATGGGTATCTCATTGTTTCTCTGCTGTAGGCATGCTCTGCATGCATAAATGATAATTAATGGAACAAACTCAAAGTGGTTATTTGTATGCCCGGAACACAATGAACATAAAAAAAAAGGATGTTATTTTGTGTAGGAGCACCATGAATGCAAACTTACACAACTGTTTTAACAACATTGTTTATTTCAAATATAATCAAAACAACAGTAGTTACAGAAATTACAGACAGCTATGATACTGAGTGATTTTGAGTTGTTGTATTGTGTGTATGAGATGTTATGCAGAGATAAGACATGATCACACTTGGCAACCCCCCACCCCCTAATTCTTTATCTTGCTTTTGCAATCGTTGCTGAATCTGCGGTTTAACATCATTTTATTCAAATAATACAAGAGTAAATAACAGCACACAGCATCAGTAACCGATCTCAACCTAAAATAAGATCCTAAAAGAGGGAGTGAAAATCATTAGTTGAGTCCAAGCAGAAGAGTGAAGACTTTACCGCTAGACAACCTACTGTCTCTGTGATCAAAGTGATGTGTGTGTTCAAATAAACAAATTCAACCACTCTTTCAAAGTGCTCTAAGACTGGCAATAAAAAACACTTGCAGTTTCAGGTGGCAGTGTAAAAGAAGCAGAAGTTCCAAGCAGCTGCAAAGAGCATATCTCCAGAGGGATGCCGATGACAGCATTCAAATGTATTCGTGGGCATGGAAAGTTTGTTAAGCTAAAATGTTTCTTCTCCTCTGTACACAGTTTAAACACTGTGAAGCAAAGGACTCAATAAGAGCAGGGGTTTGTAATCAATGGTTGACACCAAATGAGACCAATGTAGTTACGAACAATGGAGTTACGGTTGTTTTAAACAGCCATTGGGTTTTAATCTTAGCGTAATACATGATGTGTACCTTTGGGAATGTGCGGTATTATTTAAAAGATGAGAAAATACAACAAAATGAACTTATCAGCTGTTTGCTAAACCCCACCCTTAAGTTACACTTAGTACAACTTTTTTATGTTTAGTTAGCCAAGTAAGCTAATGCTAGCTTGGCAAATAAGTTAGAAATGCTTTGCTAGTTGACTTTGTATTGTTTATAGTTGATTTGTTTCAGAACAAAAGTCTTATCAAAGGGGTCGAGGGCTATTTTCAACTTTCTGGCATAAGAAAAGCTTTTGGTATGATAATTAAATAGTTATCAATTTTCCTTTATGGATTTCTGATCACAGAAGTGAAAACCGGATCCTACTACAATAAGAAAACTGACCTAGACTTCCTGCTACTCTCCTAATATGTCAAGTTTCTCCTCATTGGCCAACTTTTGGAAATCTGTTCAGGATCAACACCCAGATCTTGTGAGCACTTGTATACTTTTACCTTAAAATTAGGGTGTTTAAACACTCCCCAAACACATAAAAAATGGCTAACATTAGCTTAAACTACAACTAAAAGTTAGATGGGCTTGCTTCTACACAATACTATTAATATAAACTATGGTTTCCGGTGCTTGGTTACATTTGTTAAGCAAGGGATAAAGTAACTTTTTAGAGTAGGGGTTTAGCAAAAATACCCAGCTGTTATCCCCGATATATTATAAGATCTCTGTTGACTACATCTGTGACAGTTTTATAGGACGCTAAAATGGTTGCAGAAACTATCATAACAATGAATCAGTATAGCTTCCTCTAATGGCTTCTGAGGAGTGAGGTGTGGAGGCTGTGGGGGAAACTGAGGTGCATATTGGAAAATATATCCATCTCACATACTGATTAGTCTTTGGTCTCAATGTGATGGTAACGAGGTGTGAATAAAAATACATTTCAAATGATTGCTATTATCCTTTTTCAATATACCGAACAGATGTAATATTGCACTTTTATGCTTTAGTATAATACCAGGATATCGATTTAGCCTGTCTACCGTAAGTCTACAATCATTGGTGTAAAACAAGATCTCGTCAACAGTAGCAATGAGTGTTTGGGTTGTGTATTGATCTATGACAGCAACCAAATGGAACAGTATTCACATTTAAGTAAAAAAGTAGAGAAAAAGGCCACTCAAAAAATAAAAAGTTTCTCAGTACTATCGCAGCTGTACTACAAATATTTGCCATGAGTTACCTGAATCTGCAAATGTTTTGGCATGAATTGGTATGTACACGTTGACATGGAGGAACCATCTGTTAACCTTGGACATGGATCTGGCTATGCTTGGCTACATGACAGAAAAAGCATACCACACTGTAAAATTGATAAAAGATCCAATCAGACCAGTGTGTTTTCAGGCTCACACAAACTATATCCAGATACCTCTGAATATATTCAATAATAGTCAACTGTGCAGAGCCAGCTCAAACATTATGCACCCAGAAAGCGAGTGGATATCCCATCACTACTCTAAACTGGTCTTCTGTATTCACACACAAGTCACTTACACTTCAGAAAATATATTCACACTCACAAGCGCCTGTCTTGTAATTTTGCATTAGTACCACATGTAAAAAAAAATAAAAATAGAAAAGAAAATGTGCATGGAAAAATCTGTGCAAACTCTAGTCGGGGACAAAATGACACGGCAGAAATGAAACCAAAGAAATGAAGACATAAAAAAAAAAGGACAGAGTGTTCCCATCACCCTTTAAAAGAGAAGACAAAAAAACGTATTACATTTCATTTTCAGAAAAGGAAATCATCCAAATATGACAAAGTAATTTAAGAGCGATGCTGAGGGTTCAGAGCTTTTCTCCAAGCTGCGATTGATCGCGGTGACAGAAGTTCAGCTCACGTCATATGGAAACAGCTGCAGCCTCTCTGTGCAGAGCGGGCTGTGGAAAAGTCAATTGCGCCTGCGATGGTATTGAAAAGCAATACCGACGGTCTGTACAGATAAATGTGCCAACCCCTGTGAACCAACATACTGAAAGAAAGAGGAAAACAAGTAAAACTCTGATGGCTACACAAAGGCCTATTCTGTATAACCCCACCAACAATAAAGCAAAAACTTCTTTTCAGATACTCTGTATTGGTTCTGAAAATATATATTGTGTAAGTCACCCCTTTTTTAGGCAGTCAGGCTGTACAATCCCTCCACGGCAACATGATGGCAGCCGTACAAACTCTTAATAAATGCCGGCTGGATCAATAATGTCAGTACTGTTCCCTCCCTCTGTCCCCAGCAGGCCAGTTCCTAACCCTCAGGAACTGATCACTGGGTTTGTCTGGGATCAGTTTTCAGGGTCCCCCCTGCTCCTCCCCCCTCCCCTCTTCCTCAATCCTCAATGTCACTGGCTGCTGTATCCAGTCTCATCTAGCACTAAATGGGCCAAGTCATTGTGTTTGCTGAGCCGCTCCACCAATGAGCCGATCTAGATGAGGAATCCCTGTAGAGCAGGAAGGCAGGTGCAGGAGGGGGCTGGTGGGGACGTGGACCCCCCCCCTCCCCATCTCCCTCAGCACTGCTCAGATTCGATGAAGCCCTCCTTCTCCTGGCCCGCTGGCTCTACCTCTGTGTAAGCTGGGTGACCTGACCCCCGGTGAAACTTCATGGCTGGCCACCGGCTTGGGCGTCTCTGTGGGGGGTGTGATGAGAGGACACGTGTGAGGGTTTAGGATGAAGGTCAGAGGTCACAGAGTTATCAGGGTTAAAGGGTTACGGCTAAGTAGCTCCGTACTGTATTAGAAATCACTGCCCTTTATCCATTCCTCTTTCAGCCAGACTTGTGTGTCTGACCTCTGCAGTGATATTTATGTAGCGTTTCGTGCCTGGAAATTCTCCATAGTTGACAGATGGAAATGCTGTGTGTGCAGTCTGACTACGCTTTGCAATGATAATACAAAATGACACCAATAAATCTTAAAAAAATCTAAAGTTTCTGCCTACTCTACAGGAAACTCATAAGCGTGCAAAACATAGAGAACGTACATCAATTTATTTCAAGTGTTTTTTAAAATCTTTAACACAAAGGCACACGTACAGAAGTTCATAAATTGTCGGAATTGACAGACCTCACTCTGTGTTTCTCTCTCTCTCCAAACACCTAATTCTTTAGTCCAAAAAACTAAAAACTCATCATTGAGTCACATTATTTTTTGTACTGGTTGCCATGTTCTCTTCAGTAGCAGAAATACTCTAAACCTCTCTCAGTTGTAAACACTTAACCTGGGCATTAAGTGTGTATTACACTACTACTGAAAGCGGTCCCCAAAGATTCCCTATTCATTTCAGCTCAAGCAGGTAAAAACTAACAAGCTCATCACTACATAAGGATGAAATCCTTCCAGCCAAAGATGATGAGTTTACTTGTATCAGTCCCATTCACCATTGTATTGCCATGAATACTCAAGAGCAGTGATTTCCATCCCATGTTGCTTGTGACTCCTTAAACCCAACTTAAAGAGAAAAAAAAAATCAATGAATAAATAATTGCTGCAGCATGATGTAAATGAAATGTAAAGTATCTGAAGCCTTATCCTTTAGTTAAACATTACATAATCCCCCTCAGGGTTTAACAGAAAGAGTGCTGAGATGTGATTTCATTTCAGCAAACACAGTGCTCCTCGGGGATTTGCTGATAATAATAAGGACCCGATGAGAATGACTAAACTTGGACATCAATCTGAGCATTCATTAGCAGACTGTGTGCGCAAATTTCATCATCGCATTCTGAATATCATAATACATATTTATGACTCAGTGGAATAAAACGCACCGAGCTGTGTTTTGAGCAACAGTTCAGACATGTTTTCTTATTATTACACAGGAATGTCCCAAAGTTTGAGACAAAAAAACCCCAAATCTCCTTAAATCTATGTGGTTTATCCAAATTCCTTACATAATAATAAGATTCTATTTGTCTGCATTTTTAAGTAATGACTTTGGCCTTTGGGGACATTTTAGTCATTGTTCTGGTTGTTTCTCAGACAGAACCAGTAAAAGATCTTATTAGGGGGTTCGGTAAACAAGAGCTAAAAGATGATGTTGATGAATAATCAGATGGGCTGTTTGGAATCAGCTGACATCATGGCAGATGTTTGTGCTGCTGCTCACCTCGATGAGGAAGAGGCTCGCTGCAGAGGTCGGGTGATGATACATGTAGACGGTGATCAGCACGCTGGCAATCATGACGAGCATCACCAGGAGGATGCCCAGGATCAGACCGGTGTGCAGAGGGTGTGTACCTGGCATCCTGTCTACAGCACTGTCAGCTGGCATCACTGCAAAACAAAACCGAAAACAAAAAGAACAGTTACAACCTTTTATTCTCCGATACACACATATTTTTTGCTAATTTAAAGTGAAAAATATTGATGAGGTTCCTGGTTTGATTATCTGATTACTTTCTGTGTTTCAACTGTTGTGATATTTTAGGGAAAACAGACCAGCAGGGGGCACTCATCATTCATCAAACTACATATTTCCCGCATGCACCAATGTATCTTAAAACTCAGTTTTTTACAATATTGCCTTTCTGAAATTTACTTTTTAGACACTGACACCTCTACTGATGCTCTCTGTAAGTCATTTAGCTTTGAAAATAGGTACATTTAACCAAATTTAATGCGTTTTTTAGGTCTTAAAAATGATTATTTCTTGAACTTTCAGGGCAAATATGAGGTGAAGTATAACTTTGGGTTTTAAGCACTGTGTGGAATAATTGTTCTGAAGTCTGCTTAAGTATTCATGATCAGTTCTTTCCTACATGTACGACTAAGAGTTAATCCCACGCCAAGGTTAGCAGTGCACAGTCCTGATAGGAGGAGGAAGCAGGTCCATTGCTGCTAATAGAATCCTGTTATAGCCTTCAAACATGGCATTGCAAACTGATTAGCCTGCATGCAGCAGCTACATAATAAGTTTTCCTTCTGCAAGCCATCTGTCAGGCACCTCATCAGATTCATATCTGAACCTGACCCTGTAGGTGTTCTGATCGATCTTTTGAATAACAGCATCCTGTAAACCTCCCAGCAATCTTTGTTTTCATCTTTGGTGGCACAATTTCAGGTGCAAGGAGAGCTTTAGCTTCAAATTGTCTGCCAGCAGGAGACTTGAGAATAACAGTGGAATAACTAGTGTTTCTCATCCCTGCAGGGAAAAAACCGACTGTAGATCAGAGAGGATTGACCATGAAACCAACAGAATGGATTTACCATCGTAGTGTAGCTCATCTCTCGAAGATTCACAGCACATCTATTCACATAGCTGAGGATTTCTTCCGTCCTTATGTGAACACAATATTGTGTTCTTCTCATACAAAAAAAAAACTGATTGGCTTCAAAGGAAATAATCAGACAGTTATCATTTTAAATCTAAACGAGTCAGATGGCCCACTCGCTCGCCAACTTCAAATCAAATAAAAACTCAGACGTTGCTGTGTTCTTTCTTTTCTCAGGAAGCCATTTTTCTCAGTTCATCTGTCATAACTGCACAGTCTATGAGCAATCTCTTGCTTCAGCAGGAAGCCCGAATGATGCGACAGGCTGTTGGCCCGCCGTGTTGAAAGGTTAGCAGGGGGCATGTGTCTGAGCGGAGATGTGGGCAAGATGAGAAATGAGCAGTCCAGCAGCTAAATAAGCAGCGAGATGAAGCAGAGGCAGTTCAGTCCAGATCTCTGCAGGAGCCCAGAGCTCTGACACTGACAGTTTAATCTGGAAACTCCACCCAAAAGAACAGAGCCGAAAGCATCAAAATATATACAGTTGTGTAAAAAAGAGAGAATGCCCTCCTGAAATGAAAAGGTTTTATGTATCAGGGAAAATTAGAGAGCCCCAACAATTTATATTAAAAGTAAAAAGTTTGCTGCTAATAGTAGCCTTTTTGCAAACATCTGCAAAGCTGATGATTATGATCACAAACACACCTGAAATTCACATGCTACAGTAAAATGACCTTCACACGCTTCACAGGCTGAATGCAGAGGTTTTATGTGCCAAGATCTGCACAAGGCTTGTTTACAGGCGGCGAAATGCTGTAAACACTAAAATCTTGGTGCCAAACTTAAAGGTATTCCATCTTCTCTCAATGTTTAATCTAGTATTTATCATCATTGCAACAATACTGGAAGACTGACACACAGTGACATGAACATTTTTAGTAGATTGAAGTCAGTCCTCATAAGCTTTGTCCTCACTGAGGAGGCTGAAAGAGCACTAATGGGCAGCAGAGCTCTAAGACGGCAGTAAAATACATTAGAGGACAAATGATGGCAGCAGAAACCCAGCCCATCTTTTCCTTTTCAGCTCCACATTAGTGCCATAGCTGTGACAAAAGAATACAACTGTTCTTTCATTTGGCTAAAAGGTTTCAGGAACCTAACAATACAAACTAAGCAGACCTATAATTCAGTCTCTTTGTGATTAGCTGCTAAGAAAAAGAAGGTTTTGCTCCTGTTGTGCTGCTGTAATAACCTGAACAGTTAAGTCACGTGTTCCTATGCTTTCCTCACAGTTCCTTTTCACTTTGAAAGGAATTACACCCATGTATGTGGTGATAAAGGGTTGAATGCATGGAAAAAAATGCAGCGATATCGCAGCGACGGGCGGTGACTCCAGAGTGCTCGACTGATGGGAGACATGCAGCGTTTGTGTAATGAAAAGTGTGATCGAAGTCACAGATTCCCAATTCCTCTCAAGCAGGAAAAGAAACATTTGAGAAGCTATTTCCACAAACTAATAGAGTTCAAAGTCATTTCAGGAGTTTGGATGTTTTGTATGGAGGACCAGGAGAGTCATCAAAAAAGCAATACAGCATTTTCATGATGATTGACTTATTGTGAAATAAAAATATAGATGACTAAATATAATTTAAAATTCAATAATTAATTCATATGAAAAGAAATCAAATTTGCAAATTTGAAATTGCACATTTGAAATGGAATTATTAAAGAGGAATTACATATTGTATCCATTCATTATCAAATCCTGGGATTTGAAAATGCATTTTCAAATCCTTTTTCTAAAAGCAGAATTAAATGACACAATTCATAAATTTGGTTAGAAATACCT
>JAOXYM010000019.1:9571799-9595020 GCA_028567055.1 Leptatherina wallacei
AGACAGACAGACAGACAGACAGACAGACAGACAGACAGACAGACAGACAGACAGACAGACAGACAGACAGACAGATTGACAGACAGACAGACAGATTGACAGACAGACAGACAGACAGACAGACAGACAGATTGACAGACAGACAGACAGACAGACAGACAGACAGACAGACAGACAGACAGATTGACAGACAGACAGACAGACCAACACCACCAAAAACATGAACTCTGCCTTGGTGGAGGTAACAATGCCAGCGAAAATGACCTGATACCCCCCATTTAAAAAATTTAGAAAAAGTGGATTTGTTGGTCAGAAAACTCTTAACATATGCAATGCTTTTATGCATGCCTGAATTTATCAAATAACAAAATACAGAATAACATTATATTAAGTTTTTAAAGGTCTGATTACATTAAAGTTGAAATCCCTATTTCTTTTTATATGGTTTGTCTCACATCACACGACGCCTTAATACAATAAGTAGCCCAACAAAACAAAGCGAAGAGGGTAGTTGTTCTTAATAGTATTTCAAAATGTTTTATTTCCCAGAAAATGATGATAAATCTTGACGACTTATCCTGTTCTCTGATGAAATGCTGGGGAGAGCCTGATCAGGCTATAGCTGTACACAGATCCTAACAGACTGCCTTTTCCTTTTTAAAAAAAAAAAAAAAAGCGTCATAGCCTTTCTAACTTCTGGTTTGTAGACACCTTTAACACTGCACTGTTTGTTAATATAAAAAAAAATCACTAAATTGCCATGAACCACATGGATGTCATATAAAACAACAACAAAAAAAGTGCCTTGGCCTTTTGGCACTCACATGAAGGCAAACATCTCTCATATCCAAACATACTAACTCCTACACATACATTTCTTCCCTGTTGTTTGTCTCTTTTCCTTTCAAAAACTCTTGTCCAGCTGCAGGTTGCCAGCATGTGCATAAGCCACCCAGCCCGCACTCTCACCTGACCTCTGACCCTTGCAGCTGAGGAGACAGGTGATAGCTGAAGAAACTAATCCGCTGTATGTATCAGATGCTCAACCATAACAAATACAAATACCAGACTGCAACCTCATGACTTCCTGGATCCTAATATACACAGATCCCATCACATACCACAGACCACACCTTTATTCCTCAGTTAGTCCTCTCACCACACCCTGTTTTTATCTGTACTGTAGGACTCCTTGCTGTGTTTTCCTTCACGGCTGGACAGTTTTCACACAGCAGCCCATCGAGCACCCCAGCTGTGATGACCTGTCAATCATAAAGCTCAGCCACACAAGATGATAAATGTGGGTGTAACTGGGAAAAGGTCAGCCTCTCACTCAGATAGTGAAGAAAGTAAATGTTTTCTGGTAAAAAAAAAGAAAAAGAAGGAAAATAAAAAGCATAATCCAGATGTGATGGTTCAAAAGACAAAACCCTCGGCAGTTCAAGGGGGAAAATTACATCAAAGAGACATAAGCACAGCAGAATAACTGTGAGAATACCATCTAAACAAACCCCTAAATGTTTAAGTTGTATTATGTACCTCAGGGTTAACGTCCTAAACTCCATGCATGACCCCTCATGCTCTTAGAAATATGCAGTAAGTTTGTTTAAGATTCTGATAACGTGTATTAGATCATGGCCCCTTAGGTCAATGTGCATCTAAGATGTCATACACAAGTAGTCCAAATGGGAAAGCACAGGAAAATACATTTCATTAAGCACCATGTGTGCTTTTAGTTTTGATCTTACAGAGTTTTTTTTTTTTGCTGTTGTTGAGATGTGGTAACACAGGGAAGTAGGCCCTTCCTATCATTTTGGATCAAGACAACCACATCTGGAGTGGATTGAAATAAACAGCTTGTTTACTGAAATAAATGCTTCAAAGCCCATAAAAAAGCAAATGTGATGAAAATCAGTGGAGTAACTTTTGTAAGCTGCCTCTCTGACATCTCTATAGATGGATAAATGAAAGTAAACAAACTTCAGAAGCCACCTTGACTGTTTTCCTTTCATCAGAAAAAGAACCACGTCAGCTTTTTTCTGTGCTGTTTGGGATGGTCTCCTGCTGGGTTCAGACAAACCCTGCGCTGAATAAATGACTGTAAAATAACAAAGGATCCTGGCCATTTGGATTTTTGTTGTCCATATACAACTTGAGGTCAACAAAGACATCTTTACATTAAAGATCCTATGTAAACTGTCTGAGTATTTTGCCTTGTTTGCTGTGCACATGCTCATTATAATGAACACATTATGCAAAAATGAGTTTTACTGATATCTTTTTATATTTTCTTTACTTTCATGCATTCCTTATTTTGCCCGGTATTTGTAAAAAATTCAAATCTGGACTAAAATACTTCGGTTGCTGGTTTGTTTCTCATATTGCATCAGATTTATAGAAATCAAACTAGCAGTCTGAGCCATTTACATTTTGCTCTTTACTAGTAGCAATTTTTTTTTGTCCTGAAGGAATCTTTAAAAATGATTTTCATTCTGTACTTACAAGAATATTTAGAATTCATGTTTTGATGAATGCATACATTAAGAGTTTTAGAAACTTTCTGAGTTGTGAAAATGATCTACAGTTTCATTTTGACTGTTCTCACTTCACATTCACAGGATCTCACTACAGACCTTGAAAGCATACAGGTGATAAAAAACCATAAGCATTAGAAAACCCTTACGATCAGAAGAGGAAACACAGCAATACCAACAGGGATCTCCTCCGGCAAATGATTCTCATTTAACTCGTTGCTTACACAGAGCATCTATCGCTAGCTGAAGGAAAACTCTGGACTTCAGGACAATTTGCAATGAAATCTTGTTCCAACTCTGGTTGCTGCTTTACCTTCGGTGGGGACACTGGTGGGAGGGTGCGAGGTGGAGGGTGTGTCCCTTCCTGCAGTGGAGTCTTTATTCCTTGATGTTGTTTTAGGAACGATAGGCGTGGTGAAGTGGTACGGTTGTGTGGTGTCCACTATGTCACACATCTTGTCCTTGGTCTGAAAGAAGAAAAACTTTGTCATACTCGTGGCGTGAAGCCTAAAATGAGAACAATGTGCCTCTGAGCATGTGATGGATTTTTCCCTGTGCATTGCAGCAAAAGAGCATCCGTCATCCGTGCATCCCCAAATACGCACACACACATACACACAGAGATTTTTCTTGCCATTAGCAAGCAAGATGTGGAAACATTGGAAAAAGGTCAAGTCATTTTTTTAGGAACACTCACTTCATCTGGGCAGCTGTTATCCACCCAGTCCTGCCGATGGCGGTCGAAGCCGCTAGAACATCTGCGAGCAGAGGACAGAGATGTCAGTCAAAACAATAATCCCAATGACTCATTCTCATTATTTCAAAAGGTGCATAAAATCACCAAAATCATTAAGACTGATCTGCTCAGGAATGTGAATATTGGGACAAAATTGTCTTAATAATTGACTCAAATTGGTTGTTGAGACAGGTTCAAACTTGTTGAACAACCAACTCATTAATAAAGACATTGCTTGCTTCTACAGCCATGTCAGCATGTTTATAAGTCAGAACTGATGCAGTAAACGGTGCTTACTGCATAAGTGTTTTTTCAGAGAGAATCTGTGTTGGGAAAATTAATGAATAAAATGAATAAACAAGCTTTCCTCATATATTTGGAAGCTTTACAGTTCCATCAAGGCAAAAATTGCTATATAGTTGTGTAGGAAAACAAAAGATTTATCAGTGGACTTACGCACACCTAAACTTTTTTTTTTTTATAAACAAAAAAGTTGTTTCATATTATTCTCATTTGTTTTTGGGGTGGCTGTAGGTCAGGAGGAAGAATGGCTGCCTGTCAGTCAGAGGGTTGGTGGTTTGAGCCCAGGTTTCCCCAGACCAATGAACCCTACGTTACCTCTGATGCTTTCAGTGGAATGTGACTGTGTGCATGACAGAAAGAATCATTAGTCAGGCACCGTGGGTACAATACTGGTCTTTATAAAGCACAAAGGGTACAAAAAAGTGTTGACTGTTGAGGGCACAACACTGGTACCTTTGAGAGTACCACCCTGGGGACAAGCCTTTGTACAATTATGTACTTCTTTTTTCTAAGAGGGGTGTGTGTTGGTTGATGATGAGAATTGCTCTGTCTCTTTAACTCCTTGATGCCTGGTGTCACAAATTTGCAACAAACCACTTTTACATTTTCTAAAATTTATTTTAATTTTTTTATCAAACTAATTTCTTTTAAACATTTATTTATTCAATCTTATGTATGTATTTATTTTTATGTTATCTATTTAATATATTTATTAATTAATTGTTAATAATTTATTTAATATTCAATTGTCCTTTATTTTATCCACTTTTTCCTTTTTTCCCCCTGATTTCTTCCAGTATCTATTTTGTTTTTATATAATTGTAAATAAATTTGGGTTAACAAATTTGTTGAACAATACTCAATACTTGGTTGGTCTGCTTCAGGTCTGGATCCAAGAGAGTAGTTTTGAACATTATAAAGATGTGGGACTTGTGAGGAAGAGGAGTTTAAGGGGTCATGGACACTTGGGATAAGAGTGCTGCTGAGTCAGCTTTGTGTCAGGATCCCAGGCCGAGGCAGCTGTTAGTAAGCTTAAATCTTAAACTTATAAACCACCATCATTCTGTTGGTCTTGGCTCACAATCTGTAAGGAAAAGTTAGTTTGTAACGCAGTGAACCCACTCACACTGTCAAATTACAGTAAGCTGAAGCGAAAGCATTAGCAGCACGAGGTGTAGGAAAATCCTTACAAATACAAACCACCATGTGAGACCCACAATGCAGAAGCAGAGGTTTAAAGTGTGATATCTGTGTTATATACGGGCAACATAATCCAGAAGAGTCTCCAAGGGGCCACATATTCTCTAATGAGCATATTGTTATGGTAATGGCTGTATGTGAAGAAGTTCATTTTCATCTTTCTACCTCTGTAATCATCCCATTTCTTTTACACCTCCCACCCCCCCAACAGTCCATCTGTTCAATCAGGCGAGACAGATTCCTCCGTTTAATCCTCCACTTTCCCCCCTGAGAGCACTGAGAAGGAAGCAGAGTGAGGTGCAATTTAACGAAGCAGGTCTGGACTAACCTGTCCCTAAAGGGAGTTTGTGTTTTGTTTCTTCTCAGTAGCATCCATCTCAGCCAGTTGCCTTCTGGCTTCAATGGGCCACAGTGTTGTTAATTAGAAATGGGTCGAGAAGCTTCATTTGAATATAAATGAGCCCAGTAGGGAGAATGTTTCTGTTCAAAACAGTCACAGTAGGATGGCTAGAATGTTATTTCCGTTATTATAGTCCCACTCATTCACGGAAGACGTGCAGTCTTCTTTGCACGGTGAAAAGTCATCAAGTGCATTCAATTAAAGGGCTAATATTTAAACTTTTTACCAGATAAAATCCTTCCTCTGTATGTACTTCACTCAGATGAATTATATGTTATTGATCAGTTTCCCTGTTTATTGTTGTCTTTACTGCCTCCATATTGGAGCTGTATAAAGTTATTGCTGCTGCTTCACATTTAGACTCTTTATAGGATTTTAAATTTGCCGAGTCCAGCTGTTTTGTTGAAAGCTACTAGCATCAAGTGCAGGATAAAATCAGAACGCAGATGAAACCATTTTTGTTTATTTATTTTCTATAAAAAAAGTGAGTTTGTCTGCCTGTGCTGAAAACCAATAAAACAGTTGCTCTGACAAAACAGCAACCAGTGACACCAAATCAGCCACATTTAACTCTTTGAAGACTGCTCTGTAATTCATTTATCTATTTATCATTTACTGGTGTTATTGTCTTGTTTTAAGCCCTGAGATGAACTGGCGATCTGTTGTCCTTTTGTTTTATGTTAAATTAATATTTTTTCTACATGTTATTATTTCTATCATTCTTACCACTTGTCTAAAATAGTGAAACAGTGCTATGACCTGCTTTACTGTTTCATGTTTTAATATAAATATACATAGACGGCTTTGTAACAAAGCTGATTTCAAATGGAAATAAAGGCTAAATTCTTCTCACTTTTCTGGAAAGACAAGTCTTTTTAAATAAATCAATCAAAGTAAGGCTGTTTTACTGGAAAATGAAAAAAAAACAAAACAGAAAAGACTAAGTGTCTGTTCTGTGTCCTACCATCTCTCTAAGTATCTTCTCCATTAGATAACACCAGATATCAATCTAGGGACAACATTCTGGGAATCCATGAATTAATGACAAAGTGTTACTCTAAAAGTAAATCAGCAGACTCACGTGATAATATGCACAACATAGAATAAAGATAAACATGTTAAAAGCCTTTAACAAGAGAGGTTTGGATTCCTTTACCATATTTATCCTTTCAAAGCAATTGGGTGATTCACCTGTTTAAACCATTACATTTATATCCTCTCTGTTTTCTTGACTCTGTAAAACAAATTTCTGCATTGAGAGCAGTACAAACAGATGCCCCACTTTGTTGCTTAGTTATCATTGTCTGAAATATTAACGCTGCCTTCACTTGTTAGCAAATGTCAACTAATGAAAGACTTCAAAATAAACCAACATTATGATGTCGCTCTGGACCAGAAGAAAATGTAAAAAAAAAAAAATCTAATTAAAAGCTTATTATGTACTATAAATCCAGTGTTACTGGTAGTGCAATACATTTAAGGATGTATTTTTAAAGAATGGGTATCCAGCTTGTAAAATATAATATGTTCCAGTTCCTCTTTAAATGCTGATCACCCCAGAAACCAGTGGATGAAACCAATGGGTTCTGTAACCGGATAATTTCTTTTTCAGTATCTCTCTAATATTAAGTTTGAGAGTATCTCAGATGGCTCCACTTTAGACAGTTTGTGACTGTTAAGAGTAGCAGATCTTATTCTTACCCGGCTTTCACTTATGGCAGTCCTTATCAGCCATATCAGTTCATGATGGAATATTTATTGCAAATTGTCCTTCAATATACAGGTTTCAGAGCACACTTCATTCAATGAATATTAACATTTTTTATGGCTAAATAAGTGAGCTATCAGAAAATAAAAAATGCGTATGTGAGTCGTCTGTAGCAAGAAAGTCTGGGCAGGATTTAGACAAAATAATCAGGCTTTCAAGACTCCCTGCCGCTGACTGAAACACAACCAGACTACGCTTCTGTATATTTTGTAGCTCAGCAGGCTTGTTCACAAAAGCATGCAGAGATGATTCTGGCAGTCATTCCGGAAGCAAACATCTGGATTTGTGTAGCTGATAAGCTAATGAAATATCTACACCTGCCTGTCTGCTGTAAGTTACTTTAATTTCAGGGTGCAAATCACACTTCATTATTGTGGACTTTCTTTTATCTAATCCAACAAACTCACTGAATACATCATTTAAGTAGAGGATAGACACTGTAGTAATATGGAGTGGATCGTTTTATATTTGCTTGGCATATGCTTGATATGGTTATTCAAATAAGATTGTAACAGAACAGTTAGAGGGAATGAATAAAAGGGAGCAGTGTGTCTAAAAACCTCCCTTTAGCAGCTTTTTGGTGCAGGAGGAACGTTTTTTTTTTATGACAATGTAAAGGGGACATTTTCAGGAGGCTCAATGCACTGCATCTTATTTAAAACACATATAAACAGATGATTCTCCTAGAAATTAAGAAAACATCTTCATAAAAGCTGTTAAAACACAGAACAGGAGTGTTAAGTCCTGGCTCACAGGCATAAAGTGGAGTGTAAACAGAGTTAATAGAAATAAAAAACTATATTTGGAGAAGAAATGGAAAAAAAGGAAAGAAAAAAAAATCTGCAGTTTGTTGTGTCCCTGGAAAGACTTCAAGCTATTTACACCACATTCTTTTAGCTTTTTTGTACCGAATGTTTGCAGCTTGATCATCTGCTTGCAAGTGTTTGGTGATTTCGTTTGACACACTTTGCCAAGTTAATGAAGATTTAATTGATTTAAAGTGTTTTTGACTGTTTGCATGTGTAGCGGTTCACACTAATCCTCCTTCTGGTTCTTGTTTTGTGGACAAATTCACTCACAGTGAGATTTTAAGAAGTAACTGTCTCAAACCCTTTTCTCAAAATCTAAAACAAATGTGTTGTCCATAAATGAATGCTTTGGTTATAGTGAAACTGTGATACTATATTACTAAACTGAACTAGAGCTATATATTTAGCTACTTTAGCTAATGATACTTACTGTATCTAGGTTTAGTTAAGTCTTTATTTTAATCACTGTTTGTCCAGATTTACATGATGCATCTAATAACTATAAGCTTATAATAGACCGGTGAGTCTTTTCGTTGTCATTTAACATAAAACCTATGCGACAACATTTCGCTGTGAGACCAGAACATATTAAAATTCACCGCTAGTCTCTCCAGCAGCCATTTCAGCGACACACCAGCTGTGTTTTCCAGGTAAACAAATCCCTGCACTTCCTCCAAACACACCAACATTCAGATGCTCTGACACTTATGGCCCACTGCAGCGTCTGTCATGCTTTATTAACCTTCAGCTTCGGCTGCTTACATCAACCACAACAAACTGATTCAACTTGTGACCCTGCATGAAAGATGCACTGGACTCTCACCTTCCCACCACATTAGAGTGAGAGAAGTTCATTAGGGGTGTTCTCTTAATATGCCACTGTCTTTTATTGACCCTGCAGCCAGCGAGGCCGTTTTGGTTTTTAATTAGAGCGTGCCAAAAGCATGTTTGCTTTTTTCAAAAGGAAGTGGCTGAAGGATATAAAGGGCAGGGGGAGGCTGAACAGTCAGATTTTAACACAGTCAGAAAGCTAATTAAAATGCTGCTTAATGAGAGCACTGCCACAGGCGTACCAAAACTTCTCCACAGTGGCTATAAATTGCTGAGTGGAAAAACACTTTTTTGTGTTGCTCTGCTGTAAGCTAGTTTGTCTCTGTCAAAAGAAACTGGATTTAAGGTGCAAGCAGGCAGAAAGTCAAATCTAAAGCTCCTTGTAAGTCCTTAAAAAACGAATTAAAGTGGACAGAACACAAGTTGGACACACGCATTACTCAGAATAACCAATAACCCCAAAATACAAGAGTGGCAGATTAATATTTGGTGCATTTGGAATTCAAAAATGCAGCATCAACAAAAGAAAAGTGATGGTGGCTCCATGAGCTAGACTGAATACACTCGACAACGACCTCAATTTATCAGGACAGCAAACATCTGCTAACATTCCATCCGAAACAAAACTTTCTTGACTCCTGCGGATGATTTCACTAAAATTGCTCCATCATTTATTCCGTTGCTCTTATGTTTTTAATGCTGACTCGCCTATCTGACAAAAGAAAACAGAATCCACCACAGCTCACATTTTAGCTGCCAGGAAACTCTGGGGGAGGAACAACAGTACTTCCTTAGAAGCTCAAATATTTACTTTTGTTTGAAGAACACGGAGCGTAGACAGATAAAAGTGGAAGTTTGCACAACAGGTGTGAGTTGAAGTGAATGTCTGAGCTGATGTCTATCTAAATATGATACTTTCCCCAACAAGAACTCCATTCTGATTGAAATGGAAGTTGCATGAATCCAATTTTGTACAGTTACAGGAGTGAATTATTTCTGTGCTGCATCATCTCTCTTTTTTTAAACTACTGCTGTATTTTCAGGTACATGTATGACCTGATAGAGTTTCAGGTGTGCAGAGCCTCTTTTGTTTAATTTCTTTTTTAATCATTATCTTAATTTTTCCAATGACTTACTGGTCTGGACTAAAGCCAGCATTAGCACGGCTCTCTCACTTCAAAATCATGCTGCAACACTTGCAGAATGTAGTTTGGTATTGTCTGCATGAAATAAGCAAGAAATACATTTTCCAATAGCAGCATATATTTCACTCAAGTATTAATGGTGCCTTCTCAAGTGTGCAAGTTACCAGTGTCCCATGAACAATGCACAACCACAGTTTCTTTAACTGTGTGCAGACAACAAGCTAGAGGGACCAACTTTTTTTTTTGTTTGGATAACACAGCATTCATGATTTCCAAAAAGAAGTCTGTGGAGGAATGATGAGATGTGTACAGACTGTAATAGATTACAGTATTATCATCTATTAAACAGATGGCAGAAATGATTTAAAAAAACTTGCATTTTGTTTTAATTCTGTTTGATGCAGCATCCAAACTTTTTTTTTTTTTTTTAGATACAAACAAAATAGCTCTTCCATAGCTCTTTATAGAATAACAATATCTATCTGACACCTTGTTACAACAAAATGTGGTCATTTTTCAAAGTGTAAAACTACACAGTAGCAAATGTGCAGGATTGCATAGAATGTGTTCAGAGAACAGATCAATGTGATAAGTTAAGAGGGAGCATGTAAAGGAAAGTAAAAGATGTCCTTCAGTCCAACCTGTTGAGCCGATGGCACCAACTGCAATTGAAGTTGATCTGTGAGGAGATGCAGTCGCTACAGCTGGTGAACTGGAGACAGGCTGCAAATGAAAAGGGTCATAACAGGTCAAACCATCTCGGTAATCAATAGCCTATTAGCTACGGAAAGGGTTTAGGTGCCAGTTGATAATGATAAAGAATCAATATTGAGGCTTCAACTGACTGAGCCAAAAGCTGTTGCAAAAAAATTCTTCTTACTGGGTAGAGGCATCATTTCCACCGCTGTGGAATTGGTGATTCTCATCTTTGTCAGCTCAACGCGGTGGTACTCATAGATTGTCCTTCGCCTCACATCTGTAATTTAGAAGAAGAACAAAGAGTAAGAGCGTGATGACAACAATGCAAAACCTACACCCTGAGATAAAAACTGGGACAAGCGGTCCCAGAAGAAAGAGGAAAGAGAGCAAGAGGCAGAATCAGGTCAAATGGGATGCTGCCACAGCATTTCTCCACTCTCTTTGTGCCCAAAGTGTCAAGCCACGATTTTGCAATGGACAGGAGCTATTTCCCTTGGGACCTGATATCAATCTGATCCTGTTGAAAGGCTGCCCTCCCAGTCATCTGTAACAGCGAGTCATCAGGCGGGGTACGATGGAGCAAATGATTAGATACATCACAGACACACACTGCATCCTGGCTAGTTTAGATTGGGCCACTTCCTTTTCCTGGCTATGCTTCTTCACTGCCATCACAGGAAATGGGGGTAAAAAAAACAAAACAACATAAAATGCTTCTAGTGCATAACATCTTAAAAGATCAGCAATTGTTTTAAAAACTAAATGGATTTTAATTTGATCTGTACAGGTGTCCCAGGAATTAAAAGGTCAATATGCAGACTAAATTACACACAAGCAGTGCAACATCATTAGTGACAGTGCTTCATCATTAGTGACAGTGCTTATTGCTGGCACTTGAATTTCCTGATGAGCTGCGAATGATTGCAGCATTTACTGTATGCAGCAACCATCACTTACAAATCCCATTCATAATGTAATTGTTCCAACTAGTAAAACCCTTCTTAAGGTGAAAAATGCAGTTTAGGTTTTGGGGAAATAAGATTATTTGGTGAGTGAGATTAGAGTACAATCACATAGCCAGCAGGTAGTTTAGCTAAACATAGAGACTGAAAATTGAGAAGGAACTAGCTTTGCTCAGTCCAAAGGGGATACAATGTGACTGCTAACACTTCTAAAGCTAACTAATATTAAATATTAATATATATTTTTTTAAAGGTTTCACAAATGAAGAGAATTTTCTTTAATATACTGAAAACATGTAAGGTTCAGTTCATGTTTTAGTTTGACTGGAAGTAAAGCAAGTAAAATACATTTATATAGCACCTGTTACAGGTTAAAAGCCAGAAAAGTGTTTTACAGAGAGTAAAGAAAAAGAGCAATCAAATATAAGTACATAAAAGCATAGGACATATAAACTAACATGAAATATAGCATAATACAAAAAGACATAAAAACATCAGCATGTTTGCAAGTCTGTCTGCTTTACTGCTGGCAGTGGTACTTCTAAGGCCAGCGTGTTTTTAGGATGAATTTTTCTCAGACTTTTCCATTCCCAAAGGCACATGCTTATGATATCAAATAAGGGCGCAAACTTAGCAAGATATCTAAACATTAATTGTTTTTGCAAATTTCAAGGAATTTTTGAACCACCTAATTGCTTGGTTTCAGTGAAGAAGGAGCTGTTTACCTGAGCTGAGGTGGGTAAGGTGCAAAAAGTTCTTTCAGAAAATAACACAATTTGTGTCCATCAGCACAGGAAATTGCTTATTGAAAAGGGAGTCTGTGAAAGCCAGAGATGCTACCCTGTAGAAAACAACACATTCATGATATGTTGCCATCTCAGGATTTTAAACCATGGATTGGGAAAAAAATACTTTTTAAAGATGTGGACAAACCAGTTACAGTATTTACTGGATGTTTTTTAACCAGCAGCTAAAGACTCAGTGTTATTGAACTTTAAGACACTTCAGCATTGACTGCATCTTTTCGACGTCATTACAACGCAGATCCTGTAACAACAGTCTATAATCAAACCTGAGAGTCACTTTCGTAATTACTGACGAGGTCATTTAAAAACTCCTTCTCCAAAAAAGTATGTGTATCACTGTTACCATAGTAACTTGTACACTTCAGTGAACTTGAACATGCAAAGGGAACTAAACTGTTACTGTTTAATGCTATTGTCCTGTCTCTATGTGCACTATCACTCTTCTCATGTCATGTCATGATGTCATCAGTATACCATCATGTGGGAAATAAGCTGAAGGTCTGACTGGAACCTCTTTGATCATTTTCTTATAATGATAAATTGTTCTTTTACTTATGTTCAAGTTGCCTTTTTTCATGATTATATTCACCGCGTATTTGAATTGCAAAATTATTCATGCAACGCCATAGCTCAATACAACAGTGATAAATGTAGGTTAGACCTTGAAAGGAAAATAAAATGTGAAGGCACAGAAACCATGCATAATCAATCCAAGAATAGAAAAAAGACAGATATGTTGCATGGCACAGCTATTCTGATTATACCAACATTAGTAGACAATGGCTATTGTGTATAGATAAATTCACTTCTGCTTAATATAACACAGAAGCAGTGCCCTCCAGTAATGTGAATGAATTTTTTTTACAGTTTCTTTTTTCTTCACTCTTTGAATAGATTTTTTACACTGGGAACTGTTGGCTGCACTGGCTTCAGCGTTCTCCTCATGTGATAGGACATTATTTCCCTGCAGACCTGTTTTGTTTGATTACACACAAGTTGACTGATCAAAGCAACAGATGTGAGCCAACCCAGTTAAACCTGACAATCAGACCACCCTTCCTTTACCTCCCCTGCTTCCCTGGTGTCTGACTTCCTCTTGCTTATAGCAAAGGGATTATCAGGTACCTAATGACACAGTGGGGGCCAGAGGAAGGTCACTTCCCCAGCCTGAAGCTGCTGATGTGTGGGCAGACTGTACAGCCCTGACGGCCTCCGGTAGGAATCAGGTGAATTATAACCTGGTCCAGGCCACACCATAACCAAAGCTTAATGAGGATTAATATGCTTTGTCTGGAAATATCTGCATCATCAACTGCAAATGCTAGGTTCAATTAAAACATTTTTATATATCCAGGCAAGATAATGGGAAGCATTACAAAATTATTATGTAAAAATAATTGATTATTGATTAAAATGTAATAAATGACTAATTTAACCATATTGCATGACAAAATGTTGATAAGACACTTAATCATATTAAAAATAAAGACAGCATAATCAAATAAAATAACATTCTGATAGATGTTTGTACTTGGAAAAAAAAGGGAAAGCTTTAAAGTCATCATTACATTATCTCTGTATTTAACTGTAATGCTTCTTCTTGCTTGTCTGCATTTTTAGTTAGATGAATTAAAAGAATTTTAATGAGCATCAATCAATGATTAAGTGAATAATGCACAAAATTAGCAACTCATTTTTTGCTGTTCCTGTTGTGAATCTAATTCAGATCCTCAAAAAAGACATGAAACGGCAGAGGTGGTTTTGGCTTGATTTGAAATATCCCTTACTCTGACTGATCAAGTAAAATCGAGCATTAGGGAAAATATATCAAAGTTAGAACTTCTCGTGTAGCCGAAACTGACCTGTTAATTACCCAACCTGGCCACAGGACACTCACAAATCTTTTCTCTCATCTCTGCCTTCACTGGCTGAGCTGTGGCGTGATCAGCCTGGAGGCTGTACAAAATGTTTCATTTAAGCTTTTAAACTCAAGCAAAGATACAGCCAGTTAAATAATGCCCCCTGGTTTCCATGGTTGCTATGTAATAATTGGCAGCACAGACACTTATTAAAGTTCTTCATTGCGAAGCCAGTAGCCGTCATTGCTTTCAGTCTATTTTTTTCCCTGTCAAGATGATGCCTTAATGTACTTAAAAGACCAATAATAAATAGTGTTAATGCATGACAAAGATCTAAAAAAATCTGTCAAAATATTTTCTTTCATCAAGATGATAAATGTGACCTGAAGTAAATCAAGGCAGATATGTGCTAGGGCTCTATTTTTTTAATTTGCATTTAAGATTTGCGTAAACTGTGGGCTGGCAAGCAGATGAATCCGACAACTCATGTTGAATTTGCTCTGGCAGAATCAATCACAACCATTTATTTAAAATTGGATGGATTAGATATGATAAGGCTGTGCATGAATTGTCCTCCATGCATCATTTTTTCTAGTCCTCTTACTGTAAAAACAAGGGGGCACTTGGAGTGGCGCATCAAGTGTGATCATATCATTATAAGCTGATATGTTTCCCTTTTTTTAAATGAAAACTGGCGATTTCTTCTCTCTGCAATGCATTAGGCATGTAATGCCCTTTGGAGTTACAGGTGCAAGATACAAATGATGCCCTTTCCTCACGAAGTGAACAAGAACTGTTGTACCCGACAGTTCAACTAACTGTTCTGCATTTGCTTGTTTAAATGCTGCCATTAAAGGTTATGTATGTTTTCTTTACACATCTCGTCCCAGAAGTGCTGCCACTGGGCTACCAGGACACAAGCTGCATAGTCACTGAAAAACCAGACAGAGCCTTAATGTTCCTGCAATTAAAATAATTTAATTGCTTGATAAATTGTGACAAGAACTGGTCTAAAGTTTAGGCAAAAAAAGAAACATGTTGGCAGATCTACTGAAGCTGAGAAGCTTCACTTTACAGCACAGTGTCACAGCAACTGGATATCAACACTGGCCATTTTGGACAATTAACATGGCTTATTCAGCAAAGAAACCTGAGAAAGTCAATTAGTTGATTTAGTCTTGTATTTCTCTGCAAATGGAGGCTGCAATGTGAGCAAGTCTAGTTAAAAATCTCAGGATGCTATCTAGGCTTAAGTTCCTTCTGTCCTGCAATATTTTATCGTTATTAACTGCAGAGACTGAATGAAAAGTACCCCTCACCGGTCTCCGAAAAAAGTTTTCAGGCTTATTTTGGTTTCCTGAGTTGGAGCAGTGATCATTTCAGATTAAATATCAGTGCAGAAATGGGATTGCCAAGATATCTTTTATGTTCAAGGCAACACCTCTGTCTTAATTTGTCTCTACAAGATTTCATCACTCTGCAAATACAGCTGCAACCCATTTCATCATCCTGTGTCAGAGGCATCAAAGACAGCTTAGTATATTAAGTCTAAGAGGACTGCCCTAATAAGTTCCGTATTTAAATCTTTTTGTACCAACAACAGCTTTATGAAAAATGATTTTAAAAAAAAAAGTCAGAAAATGTTCCCACTGCAACATGTTGCTTTTCCTTAGGTTTGTTTAACTGTAACCAAATGTAGGGAAAAAATCCACATCAAAATCTATTTCCTGGAACATAAAGATGCCAAGTAAAGAAAGTAGCATGCTCTAAGATATTAACTTTGACAAATAAATTCTATTCAAGTTTCACCCACGCGATCAAAACACAGTTTAAATTGCTGAATAAATCACTTTTGACAACTCATTATTGCAGCAGATTTTGAGTCAGAGCCCATGAGAGCTAGAGAGAGGTTGACGCAGGATAAATTGGTCTGAAGTGCCCCCCCCCCAATCCTCCCCTGCTTGCATTCGCTTTTAATTTCATGAGCATTAATTGCAGTAACTCAAAAGCAAATAGGAGGCAGATCTGGAGTTTTTCTCACTGCCCTCTGAGAGAGGTGGGACAGTGTAGTAGAAGAAGGGATGTCAGAGTTAAAGCAAGACAGATGAGGCTGAACTCAGAGCCATCACAGAGCAGGACAAATTAAGAGGTTTTAATAAAGGCAGCACTCTACCAAATCTACAAGCATCATATCATGCATCGATAATGTTTTTGAGACTCACTGGGTATTTGTTGGATCTTGTGGACCACAACGAAGGCATCAGACAAGCCCACCTTTACTGGGTGATTGACAGAGCTGATCTGTGACACCTCAATAGGGATCTGAAATAGAAAAAGAGAAAAATCAATTACCAACACTATAAAGAGTTCCTTGGGACAGTCTGCTAAGTACTGACAGGTCAAATTAGTCTGTCAGTGTAGATAAACTCTCATAGGAGCCTGCTCAACCTAAAGTAAGTTAATTAAGGCTGGATATCTGTGGGCCAAATATCCGTTTAGACTTTTCACAGCTCAAAAGGAGAAGAGCCGAACATGATAAACTGATATGTGATGCAGGAATGAGTTCATAAAACCAAGGTTCCATGAAGCAGCTCGGAAAAACAACCGTGTAATCACAGAGTTTATGTAAAAGTGAATAAAGGTCAGGTTGTTCTTTTAAAACTAATAAAGGCAGTGAGAACAACCATCCCAATAGCTTTCAGATCAGCTCTTCGAACATACAAAATTAACTTATCATATAGGGGCCCTCAATCATTAAAGAAGCAGCCCTGCTGTTATAACTACTGCAATTATAATTGATCAGTACTTATTACCCACTCCTACAGAAGCACTCTCTGTTGGATAATATTTTCTTTATGACGTAGTATTTCTTTATCTTCAATGAAGCTGCTCTTCAAAATGAAATTTGGAAATGAACTGATAAATCTAGGACATACAGTCACCAAAATTTGTAGCATTATTCAAAATTACATTATAACAAAGTCAATGATTTAAAACAAAACAAAACAAAAACCCAGGATGGTACTTAGTGATATATTTTTTAATTATCTGACAAGAAACCCTTTTTTGTTAGTTATGTTGTGCCACCGTGCTGTGAAAGCTAATAACTAAAGTGAAGACATGTGAATGTGGGATAGTGCTAAATGTTAAAAATGACTACGACGTTGCAAACAGTGTTAAAAGTTAGAAACAGCATGGAGACAGATTGTGTGAGCCGTGTGATATGGAAAAAGTGTGGAGTGAGTCACAGTTTTTTTTAAACAGTGTGCAGTGATATTAAAAATGCGTCCATCTCTTTTCTGCAAACAATAAAGATCTTTGGTAAGTTCTTCTATGCACTGTATTTGTACGAGGCAAAACAAAATGCTTCATTAGACATAAAAGACACCAGAGCAATAGGAACACAATAAAAAAAAAGATTAAAGAGATTAATCAAAGAGCTGAACAAGAAATAAAAATAAATGTGGAAATATAATTGCTCTAAGGACTCCCAAGATTACAGTTTAGTTATAGTGTATTGCAAAATATAATGTAAATTGTTATTTTGTATCAAAGAGCTGCAAGTGTATGGGAGTTTATTCCAGACATGTAGTACAAAAGACCAACTGCTGCTTTTACATGTTTAGTCCTGACTCTGCAAACCGTAACCAAAACCATTCAGGACCTTATAAACCTACATCAAAAAAAGCTCTTTGACTTACAAGAAGTCGCTGCAGCAGCCACAACCAAGTTGTTATAAACAGTGTCGGAAAGAGAAGAGGACACAAAGTAAGAAATAAAAGATCAGGTGGGTGGAAAAAGGAAGGATGGAGAAATCTGGGGGAAATGAATCTTCACCTCTTTGTATGCAAAGACAATCCTGCCTGTGTTGTGCAGCGTAGCCTGGAAGGTAAAGCTTCCCAGGTTGTAGTTGTCCTGTAAGTGGACGTGGTCCCACTGCACCACCAGAGCTGTGCCTAAACAAGGAAGAACAACAGTGAAAACCCATTTGAAGTCATTGGGAGTCATAAAGGAAAGCAAAGTAACAAAATGATGCTGCAAAATGAACCACTGACTGTGGAAAAGAAAATGAAGACATGAGTGTAACAAAGATCTATTTTTGAGGTATCTGTTTTTTCTATTACCATCTGGGTGCGAGGTGACTGACACTGAATCAGTGTGAGCGCTGATATGAAAACACTCCAGTGGAAAAGGATGGATCAGCAATAAAACAGAAACTCTGGACAAAACCAAATCAGAGAGAAAGAACTCTAACTGTGATGGATTATGAAGCTTAGGCAATTTTCACCGGTGTGAGAGTTTTTCATGCCGTGCAAGATTCTGCCGAATGACAATGCCGGAAATGATTGGACAATTTTTTTAAATTATTTTTTTGTAGGTACTGCAGGGATTGAATGATTGTCCAACCACAATAGCAGAAAGTAGTCTCCATCAGTGTGTGACCTAATTGAAATTCAAATCACAAAAATGTTTAAATTAAGCAAGATAATCCAATTAAAACATTTACTCAACTCAACACAGAAAGATCATCCGAAAAAATAAGATGCCAGTTTTTAGCACAAAATAAATCTAATTCGATCAAATTTGTCAAAGTGACAACAGACGTTTGAAAAGTCTAAAAACTGACAATAGATGACAAATTCTTGTGTATATAAACCAGAATTAGATCAGGTAATTGACGTACAGGACAACATTTGTTAACTCTAATAATGAATTTATTGTTTGTGTCTTTTCTGAAGCAGCTGCGCCAACATTCTTTAATTTTAGCAAATCAATTTAACATATTATGGCTTTTTATGAAAAAAAAAAAAGTATATGAAAAAGTAGTTTATGGCTCCAGCCCAAACTGTATCTACATCATGATGGTTTCACTGATCCTGATAACAAATCCTCTCATTGTATGAATACACAAATCATGGAATAAATCACTCATGTGGCCTTCAGCTGTGCCCTCCAGAAAACAGGCCTTGCATTACCTTTAACACTATTTTGATTTACTGTGGACTGTGGAGAACCTATTGATGTGAAAGCCCAGCAGCCCCCCAGAGTAAGTCATTTGGCTAGTTGCCAGGGCAATAAAGGTTTGTTAACACAGCCGATCAATTTTTCCGTCACACGGCCGGAGCGCTTCCATCCAAAGCAAAGATGAGATTTAGATTCTCTGCTGACAGCTTGGAGAGCAGGGGCCACTCGTAATGCAGGAGCCCCAACAATAAATTAAATGCCGTGTGTGGTGGACCTCTTGGTCTGGACACAGATGTCTCTTGTCTAAAGGTCTAATATTTTCACAACTTCATGACAGCAGTGATAAGGCCTAAAATACAAAGCACAGGGGAGAGAGGAAGAGGAGAAAGGCAGTGAATATCATGGCGCTGTATTACGCTTATGGCACACACTCAGTCAGGACAAGCTCTTAACTTAATATAAGTCTGCTTCAAATGCATCGAGTTCAGGAGGGAAAGCTGCCATGCAATCTGGGGCTTCCTGGCTAAAAATAAAGAGGTGGTGGTGGTGGTGGTGGTGGGTGGGGGGGAGCGAGTACACACTGGCCTTGTTTCTATTTTCACTTACAAGCTTTACATGCAGTATGAACTTGAAATAAACAAAACAAATATAGCCACCATTAGATCAGCAAATCCTTGCACTTGTAATTTTTATTCAAAGTTTTAAGGGTGTATGGAAAGTACTTTTTAAATCAGTCTATGGTTGGTGTCTGATATAGGCCTTGAAAAACTTTTCTATGTATTTGTTTGGTTCATGGCATCATATTGTAGAGATTATTTTGTCATCTAAAGTCAAGTTTCTTCCAAGTTCAGTTTTGGGACTTTACAATCCGTCCTCTGCCTTTTTGAATGAGAAAAATTTTCCTCTGGAAAAAAAACAAACAAAACAAAACAAAAAAAACCTAAGAGTACATTGATATTTAGAAATATATACTACATGAAAAGGGTTTGACCTTCGGAAAATGAATAAATAAATGAATAACTACATGTGAAGAATGAATAGAAATTGAATCCATTAGCTTAATAGTGACACAGAACAAAGCATTAATTTTACTCCTAACTAGTCAGGAAGTGACATTTCTTTTTGTTTTTGTCATGTTGCATTTATGTAAAACCAATGCAAATAGCCAATGAAGGTCTTGTTGTAAACAGAATGTCTTTCAGCCTTAACCCTGATCACGTTTGAACCCTGAATGTTATGCAACCAGAAAGTGAGAAAAGTGTTGCACAATTTACAACGCTGATCCCCCAGCATGTGAGCATAGGAAAGCAAACTCGAAGATTAACGACTTATCAAACTTAGTTTTATTTATTTATTCGAAGTGCAAGTTCGGGTCAATTTTTAAATTCAAAGATTTTAGTTAGCCTGCATAATCCACAGTTTTTCTTAGAATATACTGGTAGAGACAAACACAAAGATGAAAAGTCTTATCATCTTTAGGGATGTCACTCACAGTAAATTCATTATTTCCTCATAAATGCTCTCTAAATCTGCTCATTGATCAGCTGAATGGTGCGTACTTGGTGCATCGTCTGCCTGTAATTAGGTTGATGAAATACCCAAAATCACAGCAGCGTAGTTACAGCTGGAAGATTTGATTCAGGCCAGACGGATGCATTTACATCTTTTCAATTTCTGGCTACATTTCCGGTGGATATCATCCCGCTGTGACTACTTCTCAACGATGTTAACACTGATGTCTTTAAATTTGACAGCTGTCTGATTTATCCAGCATGTATAAGGGGGCTTTGACAGGGAGTCATCATGTATAACACTCAGAACATAAAAAAACAGCTACAAGAAAGTCTACCATTATATATTATAGTAATTTAATATTTTACAGCTACAATGTCATGACAGAATGTGCCACTCTAACAAAAAGCTATTTTATATCAGTATTAGTCAGATTTGAGTTTGTATGAACTCTCTGTTTCTGATGTGTAGTGGGCTATATATGGACTGTTAGAATTTCCTTTATGGAATAAAGATATGTTAACCAGTAGCTGAGGGTGAAATTAAAAACCTGAATAATGCGGATATGGAATTCACATCTTAACCAGTCACATATGCTCTATTTAGCAGGTGCAAAGCAACAAAAACAAGTGAACGCTCTTTTATAGATGCTCCAACAGCCAATAATAAAGTTTCACACTGTCACTGTGAAGTTTCACACAAAGATTTTTGTGAAGAACAACCAACACATTTCTGCACGCCTAATCAAACTAGTTTTTTTCATTTTTTTAAAGGAGATTTCTCTGCAGCACAGCAGAGTGTGCAGCTTTTGTGCCATATTGGCAGGACGCGGACTGACGGACAGTAAGTTGAGGAGCAGGTCGGCTCAGAATCGATTGACTGCCAGTTTGGTAGAAGTTTGATGAGCTCCACTGCAGAAGGTCACACAGTCAGTCTGCCACCATGCTGCAGGGTGTGAGACAGCGATGACGGAAATGATGGATCCGACCCAAAACAGACGGGAAAAGAAAGTTCAGAAAGTGGTTTAGATTTACGTGAGAAAGCGGAGTTTGAGGGCTTTAAGGAGGTCAGGGAGGGTTTCATAAAAAGTACTTGATGATAAAGAAATGACATTTAAACTGAAGATGGTTTACATAATCTTAATAACAAATTATCAATCTAATAATACAAAGTGTATCATATTTGATGTATGAGTTTTTGAGCCTTCTGCACCAGTCCACAAAATGAAATCATCTCTTAAAGTCCTGTTGAAAACAGTTGGGCACAACTTTGGTCCACCAGTAGATTTATACATTTTTTGCATTTCTTAATACTTTATGATTATAGCAATTATTTGTTAAAGTCTGGGAAACATTTGAGACATTTCTAATATGTGGAATAAAATCTAGCTCAGAGTAAAAAAAAGACACCCTCATTTTTCACACACTGAGAAGGATTCAGATTTGGTAATTTTGGTAAGATGAGCTCCCTCTCTTGTCTTCAGGACTGATAATTAAGACTTCAGTTTTGTCCCGGTTGAGCTGTAAGAAGTTCTCTGCCACGACTTCATATCTAAAACACAGTATGAAAGGAAGTAATCAGGAGACACGACATAGCTGTGAAAATCAATGACGTGTCTCCTGATGACATCCCGAAGTGGCAGCATAGATTAAAAACATATTGGGCCTAAAATTGATCCTTGGGTAACCGCACAATGGATTTTATTGAGTCTTGAGGAACACGTATCCATACTTACAAAAACTTATCAATCTGTGAGATAGGAGTGAAACCATTGAAGAACAGTTCCTGAGAGGCCCACCAGTCTACTCCGTCTGTGTAATAAAATCTGGTGATCTACTGTATCAAAGGTGGCACTAAGATCCAGCAGCAGCAGGACAGAAAGTTTCTGAGAGTCCAATTTACACCTGAGGCGTTAACAATCTATAAAAGGGCTCGATAATGGGGTTTGTCTTAGAAACCAGACTGATATTTTTCAAAAATGTTTGTTAAAAAAACTTGTGTAATTGGATAAAGACAGCTTTTTCCATGAAAAACAGTAAATTGGATGCATGTCTGTAGTTATCAAGAATGTTTGGATCGAAATTAATCTTCTTCAGAAGCGGCCTCACCACTGACGTTTTGAAGGCAGATGGGAAGACATCGGTCTGAATAAAGTGATTGTTTAAAAGCTCACGCTAAAAAACGAAAACATCAAATGTTTTATAGTGATGTGGGAATTGGATCTAAAAGGATAATTGGGCTTTAATTGAGAGAAAACTCAACCAAACATCTCTGTGTCAACCAGGACAAAACTCCAGTGTTTCCTCAAGTGAAAACAATGCATCAGATATGTTCAAATCAACATTTTGTTGAGATAAATGGCTGGATGTTATAGCATTAATCTTGCTTCAGAAGTGGTCTGCAAAGTCCTCACATCTGATGGTGGCAGACTTGTTAAAATCTGTGTTTATTAAAAGATCTGTTGTTTTAAAAAGAAAATTCAGGATTGTTCTTATTGTCTGTGATAAGATTCTGAAAGTGGACTGTTCTTACCTGTTTAACTGTCTTATTGTAATTTTTTTTGTTGTTCCTGGTAAATTTCAAAATGGATAATTAATTTTGTTATCCCCCATTTTCTATCTGCTCTCCTGCAGTTCTTCTTTAGTTTTTTGATGCTCTCATTTCTCATCCATGGTGATCTAGTTTTAACTTG
>JAOXYM010000019.1:9609970-9621762 GCA_028567055.1 Leptatherina wallacei
TTTTTGTTATTAAATTTTTCCTACTGTCACTTCTCAGTTTCTGTGAGGTTCCTGCCATCCACCCCTTATCCTTAACAATAGCATTAGGACAACTCATTGGTTCAGTAGTTTTCACAGAGCACCATAAACAAGTAAAGATGTTCAGTCTACAAAGTACAACTGATTCAATTCTGTGAGAGAATAAAATGTCCCTACAATGATGGATTGCTCTTGAATTTTTTTTTTTTTAACAAAAATGACTAACGGGCTTTTCAGTTGAATAGAAAATAATTGGCACTGTTTCAAAAGCGATGAAAATGAATTCAGCAAGCGGTCTTAGGTGAATCAGAGCATCCAATGTATAATTTAAAATACTGTCTTTTGTGGTTGTATACCAGATCTCATGAATTTGATTGGCAAAGTGTATGAATATAGAAATACACAAAAAGAGCACAACGTCAAGAGGAACATGACATACTCAAAAGCTCACCACTTCCACAGCATGAGAGTAAAAACTACAGCACAATATGCTGAAATTTCAATAGATATGGGTTCATGTAGAGTACACTTTCAAGCTGCAGCAGCTGCATGAGACGGTGAAGCACTAAACAAACTGAGGAAACCATCTCTTTCCAAACATACTATCCTCTGGGACTCTTAACAAACTAAGACACGAAACAAACAGATTAATGCATCAAAAAGAGTAAGGGGAGCACAGCAACAGTCTATGTTGTTTAGTCTCCTTATACTGTAGTTTCCCCAGCAGAGCCTCCAGACCTGTTAAGTTGCAGATATCCAATGACCCCCTCTGCAATACAAACCAAACCCTTATTGCAACACATCAAATCAAATTAAACAAGCATGAGCAAGATGGATAGACAACCTCCCTCCCATCCCCACATCTATGATAGACCGTGTGCTGTTATTGGCATTCTGACATGTCTGACATTGGTGAAGTTATCCAGACAGGCTGTAGTTTCAGTTTCAGTGAAGACATGAACATCCAGGCGTGAAAATGAATGTGCACATCAATTTTGGCAGGAAGTCGAGAAGTTATTTGTCTCTCTTGGCTTCCTTCATGTGGCTGAAATATGATACAGGATTTTAAAAAGCAGCAGTCTGAACAATCGATCATCTGACTGACAGCCCCATGTGTGTCTGCGTGTGTTTATGTTCTTATAAAGATGAGACTTGAATGTTAACAACTTTTAGTAAATGTTTGCCTGCTGTAACTTTGTCATCTGTGTGGTTTATGCTATAATGCAAGGCTCCTGCATTTTGGACTCAAGTATTTAATGCTGCACAGCTTGTGAAGGTCCACTGAGAAAAAAATATTATATTAAGTTCCATAAATACAACTGGCTGGAGGTCAGGGTTTCATATTCAGTCTGCTTGGTATTCAAAGAGGAGCTCAATGTGATTTTTCAACTTGAACAAGTGTTGAAGGTGGTGGAGAATAAAGGTCAGTGGATGTCACATTTTATCTCAACAAACAGTAACTGCAAGCATCATGTGTCTTGCAGTATAAACTAACAAGCATGTACATTAACAGCTGGGATAGGCTCCAGCCCCCCACAAATAAATGGCATAGACAATGGATAGCTGAATGGGTGGACTATGTGGTGCCTTTCTAAAATATATGTGGCAGCTGGGCCGAAAAAGTCATCTACCTAAAACAAATGAAGCCCGGATTCATTGATTGCTACCGTTGATTAGATGTGACTGACCTGGTGCAGACAAACATTTTACTCCCGTCTTTAGGATATTTTAGTAATATCACTCCAGGCCAATCAAACATTACTATAACATACAGTACATTAACAGCACACTATTTGGACAAAGATGCTCAGATCATTCCAGAGACTGATGATTGTTGTGAAGGATCGGTTTAAAATTTCCGAATAACCTTATTCAGAGTTGCTGTTACTTTAGCATTGTTTAGTTTGGAGTTTTTGCAAACATAAACTTGCATAAAAAATAGTTAGTTGGAACTATGTTTGAACATTTGTCTCTGTTTAGCTCTAAGACCACTTGAGTCATCCCAGAGGCTGGAGAGACAGTGCTCAAACAAGCCAACAGTGCATCTCTGTCTTTGATGCCTTGTACCCCTGGTAGGGCACAATGAAAAACCGTTCAGGTATCATATGTGGTCTCCCCCCCACCCACCAACCCGCACAGACACAAACACACATTTTGTCAGCACTTTGAGAAATGACAAAAAGAACGGACTAAAAAGTAAAGGACCTAACACAGGTCCTTGAGGCACACCTGTTGGGCTTTTAATATAACTGGAGCATGGATCTTTAACTCTAACACACGGCATCCTATTTGCCAGATATAATGAAAGCCATGCCAGTGTTTGTGTTGAAATGTTAAAATCTTAAAGTTTAGATATAAGTACATCATGATTCATGGAATCAAGTCCAAGAAAACAGCAGCAACAATTTCTCGCTTTTCAAGCTTTCACCCTTCATAGATATATAAAACATAAATGCTTCTTTAGCTACTGATGTACTTAGCTGCAATGCAGCTGGTGTGCAACAAGTCACTGAATTCCTAACATATTTTCGTTAACTTTTGTTTATTCTGAATAAGATAAATTTGATATCATGCTGACAATTTGGACTTAAACTTAGGTATTTAGGGGAGATACAATATACCTACTAAACTGCCACAGCTTAGTGTTCGCTCAGATTTATTAATAACAGTAATTTAGCATTTCAGAGTTGACTCCTGAGAGTTGCTCCAAATTTATAGCATTGTACCACTTTTGCTTGATCATACGTGTTGACTAATTTAGCTTTGATAATGAAGACTGGTCACTTTGTTGGAAAATCCACTTCTGCCAGATGTACACATGTAATTACATAAACATAGTTTCAGACATAGTTTCCCTAATATTTGATCTTTATCTTAAGTAGCTGTTGTTAAGAAAGTTAAGTTTGGCAAAGAGGCGATGAGAAATGTCCATCAGGCAGCAACTCACAAATGCATTATTGTTTAGTGGAAAAAATGGATTTTATTTGTTTCTTTTAAACGTAATGTTTTGCAGGAATTAAAGCCTGACAGAACATTTCTGAGATATACAAGCAGAGTAATACTTTACTGACATTAAGAGTTTCCAGAAGCCATTAGTGACAGCATAGCGGGATAAGTAGAAACATCACAGTGCTGAATAGGTAATGAGACTTGGCTTGAATTCAGTGACACTCACTCATTCCCACAGTGTGTTCCAACCTTTCTGAAGATGACCTGAAGACACTGTAAGCAGAGAAGCTCTTTAATCCGGGTTAATGATCTGGAGAGCTGCTACAATGAGTAACAGTCATTCAGGGCGTCAGACAGTCTGCTGTACAAGATTCTGTTTTAAACCTGCATGTTAAGGTGAGATGAGGCTATTGTTGGAAACTTCTGTTGAAACACCAGTTAACCCAAACACAGGTTGGCCTCAAAGCAAAAACAAAGACTGACACAGATTCCTTTACTTCTATAAAACAGACTATTGATTTGTGGGATCAAAATTGAACAATGCTGACTCAAATGAGCACAACCTTGATAAATCCACTCTACTTTGAAACAGCACACATGTTTATAATTCTGATTTTCTAATTCCGACATATCCCCACATTGAAACTAAAATAATTATTGCCTTTTTTTAAAAATTTCTCTCTTTTTTTTAAAAGTATCTTTAAGAAAAACCTTGCCATATTTAAAGGCTCAGATCTCAATAACCATTTACGCAATAGATTAAAATATATTCAACCCAATGTGCCTTTGCATGTTCCAGACAATGCTACCTAGAAAATCACATTGTTTAAGTAGAAAGGAAGCAGTGCAGTAAACATCAGCTGTTTTTCTTCGACGTGCACTTTCATGTTTGTAAAAATTAGAAATGAATTTTAAAAATTAAAAATTAATCAGTCAAGTCAGTGGATTGGACTTTTGTGAAGTACAAATAGCCTATAGTTTTACATTTGCCCAATCACACAGGTATTAACATATCCAACCTGTTCCGGATGCCTGTCACTGCTTCTGTGTGTGCTACAGAATAGATTTTGAAATTCTTTGTGAACAGTGTGGCTTTTAAACTACACATCGGTTTTTTAAATTGTGTTGACAGTTTAAGTAAAACCAGAGTTATGATTAAAATATAATGCGTAGCATACTTTCTTCATATGTATTGTCATGTTTGGTCCCGGTTTAATGCAGGAAGAAATGGTAAAAACGTCCTATTCTAAGGGCTCACAAGCAAGAAAAAAATAATGCAACCCCCCCAAAAAAAACTATATGACAATAGGCCCATTCGATTGACTGCGTCTATCTACCGTCTGACTTCATGGTCAGACGAGAACTCGGGAGTCGTCGGGTGTGGGCTATAAACACAACGCAGCCAAGCCGGACAAGTTTGTCGACGTGACAACTGCAAGGATGGAAGATCTCACAGCATTTGCCTTCTGTTTGCAGATGTGATGTAAAGTACAAGCAGTGTATAGTGATACAAAAAGAAATAAAATAAATGGAAAGATGCATTTGGATGGGGTCAAAATAAATGCAGGTCACAATCTGCCCCGTCAAAAATACTTACGCAGGACAGAACTGGATCAATTCACATTGGCGCTGTGCTCTCACTTAATTGTTTTAATATCTATTCCTTCTTATTGTTTATGTATATGTGATGGGTCTGAAAGGCACCTATGAATGCAATGCTTTATTTTATTATTGTCAGGAAACTTTTTACTATCTAGGACTGTAATGCGTTGTTAAGTTCGTACCCAGTTTCCTTAACACAATTGAGACTCAGAGTCACAGCTTATAATAAAAGATTTACTTGCAAGGAGTGCACGAGACGATTTACATCCAGAATCTGCACTGAGCGGAGAAATTGGCAAGAAACCTTACTGAGCTACAAAAGTACGTGCAGGCCATGACTCCTGGAGCTAACCATGGTTTTGATCCATTTGCCTGGTTCACTTCAGGAGCATGGTACCCTGTACCGGGTCCTGATATTTTTGCTTTTCTGTTTGTTCTTCCTGTGTTATTCCCTGTATCAGATCTATGATTACAAAAATGGTATCAGCTAGATTGTATTATATCAATGCTTTGCAGATGACCTCATATAACCCGGTTCCAGTGAAATCATTGTGTACTTAAAAGCAACAGCTCTGCTGAGTGGAAAAGTACTGCTTCTCTATGTTTCACACAACTCTTATCTAGACTACAGAAGCCAGATAAAACTGGTTTGGAGGTAGTCTTCTCTGCTGAAGCTGGGCGTGGTAACTGTGTGAGCTTGCATGTGTATATATTCTGACATTATCCAATGTATTCTTGCAGTGCAGATTCTGGATGTAAATCGTCTCGTGCACTCCTTGCAAGTAAATCTTTTATTATAAGCTGTGACTCTGAGTCTCAATTGTGTTAAGGAAACTGGGTACAAACTTAATAGCGCATTACAGTCCTAGATAGTAAAAAGTTTCCTGACAATTATTATCATTATTATTTGCCCATGGATAACATGAGGGGGGAGCGCAAAGGCGGCATGATCAGAGGAAGCATATACACCAATAAGTCCTTGCAGGTGTATTTGAATTAAACAAATCCAAATTATGAAGAGGATCTGTGAAATGATTGCCCATGTGTTTTATTAACTTCTTATCTAGGCTGAGTGTAATCATTTTTAGGCTGCGATACATCTTGTATTTCTTTGTGAAGCAGCCACACATTGACCTGTTCAGATCTAGATTAGCCTAATTTCAATATGAAATAATAATACTAAGGCTGTTTGAAACAATTTTGTAGCCTACTAATAACACCAAAATGGATTTATTACTGGAGGCAACGGAGGCAGGTCCACAAGCTGCAGTTGGTGAGCTCCAGCTGCACACTCCAGCTGCAGTCGGGTGGCTCACGCAAAATTTTATGGTCATGTGGTATGGTCACGTATTCCAGTCCATTCCAGCCGCAGTCTGAAGTCAGACAAGATTTCTAACCGGCATGCAACACTCCGGGACCACAATCCCTTGCTTCCAGACGGGTTGCGCTGCAGATAGCCGAAGTCGAACGAGCCCAATGTGACGCATTTTGTTGCTGAGTAAGAGGAGAAGTTGTAGGTGTGACCAAAATCCACCAAAATCAGATTGAAGTGCTGCCTCCTGATGGACAGGAGGACTGACACAGCCTGGTGATATCAGACCTGTGATGTCCTCTCAGTCTTGTGGTGAACAAAAACTATTTTTGTGGAGTGGAACAAATAATTGGTGTGGCATCTTATGGCGACAACTGAATAATCTGTAAATAGTTGTACAAAAACCACATCGCATTAGACATCGCTGCCTAAAAAGACATACTCAAAGTAAATGAAGAATTGCTCCACAATAATAAGGATCATAAACATGTTCTAGGGACCTCAGAGAATGTATCCTCAGTGTCAAAAATCTTAGCTATTTTACTATGCCTGAGTAAATGATAAAAAACAGAAGAAGAATGTAAAATTTCTGTCCTCGCCTGCTTTTTCCCCAAGTTGACGGAGGGTAATACCATCATTCAATACATCAACAAAGTGATGGTGGTGGGTAAATGATGTGTAATGACAGGAGGAGTCACTGGCTGTTTGGTCTGGGGACTGCTTTCCCACCACACAGCAACACATGAGCAACGTAGAGGGAAAACAACAATGGAGGACATGTTTGCTTGTTAGCATAAAGATATATGAACATGTATGAAAGCATACTTGTGTGTGGATGTGACATGTGAAGTAGTGTGTACATGTTCATGCAGCAGTAAAATGTGTTCACGGCTATCTGTATACTCTGTGGGAAGTTTAAAGTGCTATGTGCGTGGACGGGCACACGCATGAATGTTTACAGCTGACGATCAAAGCTTCATCCCTCTTCAGTGAGAGACGTGAGGCTGTGAACCTGAGATGATTAGAAGTCAGGGTAAAACTTAACGAGCTGTCTAAACCCAGGCGGCCGCCATCATTATGACTAAACACCTCAATGCTGTGTGGCAGACAAGGCGCCACAACAAGGAACAAGGGTGACGCCTTTCATTTCCATAGACACAAACACAGGTCAAGCACGGCTATTAATCTCCTGCAGGTCCACCAGCCTGTTCTCACTGTAGGAGTCTGGCTTAATTTCCTGTTCTGGTGTCTGAGGTCAGATTTAAGGGGATCCATTCCTATACAGAAGGTAGATGAACACCTGAGGGCTGAGTTTAATTTGATATAAAATATTAAACCTTGAAGGGCACTCATCATCTTCTTTTTCATTATCAAACATCCTTTCTTCTAAGGAGATTTATAATTGCTCCAGAGAGATGGACGAAGCGTATTTTTAGGTACAGCTCTACCAAAGACTTTATTGTTTCATTTTCTTCATACTATATGGATTTTTCCAAATACAGGAGTGAGTCAAACTGAATCAAACACAAAAAAACTCATATGAATTTAAGGAAGACTCTGGACTTTTCTGGGCCTTAAATGTCTACAACAAACAATAGCTGCTGTTTAGTTATTTTCAATAATGGCCTTCTCTCTTAAAATCAGACCTACTTTCAAGATAATTGTTCCCAAAATAGTACCAGAAGTTTTTCTTTGAGGCTGCAGACAATAAAATGTTTATTATGATTCGCAATTATTTGCTGCAGTTTAAGGGAAATAATTTTACATTTTTCCAGTAACATTTAACATTTCTTATACCATGGTCTGGGTGGATACTCGATTCTGATTGGCTACAGGGTGTACATTAAAAAGTAATGTAGGACACCAGTTAAAAAAAGTTCCGGTCAAATAGCCTGATTGTTCTAAATTATTGCGCTGCCTAAAGTGCTAGATGGTAACCGTGGCAACAGAAAGACAACATACCTCCGCTTCGCTTCGGACGGTTCACGCCTCCGCGTCGTCCATTATTTTCTGATAATGGACACCTGGTCGGGCATTATCCCTTACGTAGTACATGCTTCACCTCTTTTTAATCTGTAATGTGACTCAGTTTCTCAAAAACGAATAGATGCAAATTTGTTTTCAATAATCCCCACAGCACCTACATTAGAAAAAGTAACCGTCTGAAACTCACAGTGGAAACTTAAACTGAATATTTATGTGACAGTGCTAGTGACCAGTTTAATTTATGCATTGACATTGACATTCTTTTTCTTCTTTGCCATCTGCTTTGGCTGCATCATCTGTGTTGCTTTTCAGCTGGCTAGAAATATGAGCTCGTGATTAGCTGATGTTAACATGAACATGCACGTATCCAAAACCTGGGTAAACTGACAAAGTTCACAACCAGTTTTAGTCACATGGTTAGTTAAGCCAGATCACTCTGGATATGCTGAACTAACTTCATAGTTCTATGTAGAGTAATGACAAGATATTGTCTCCACCTCTGAATCATTGAATAAACAGCAATGACTGTGGAAATCAGAAACAAAAACAAATCATGGTTTATGTCTTATCAGATGCATGACTTTTGCTCAAATCACCTCTATCTGGGAACTGTTGTCTGTTTCCTCTGCAGACAGCAAGCCTGGAAAACCCTCAGGCTCCTCTGGTTCTGGCTCCTGGTCTTGCTCCTGACTGGCCCTGTTACTGTCCATGTTACGAGGTCTTGGGGGAAGCCATCTCCTCCACCTGTGGCTGTACAGCTTCACATCCACTGCTGAGTCCTCTTCTCCGGTCTGCCCCTGAACGTATAAGTAGGAGTCCCCTGAGGAAAAAAGGACAGTGTGATTAACTAAATACTGGTAAAGAAAAATAAGATGAAGCATCATACTTCAGTTAAGTCACAGTAAGTTGTACATTTGTGTTGATAAATGTGTATTAAGTCAACGTAAGATATGTAGCGATTGGTGCAATAATAATACAGCATGGCATTAAAGGCCTTGAAAACTCATTCTTGAAACTTGTTTTAGTCAAACAGGAAAGACCAATCTCCTTACAAACCGTTAGACTAGGTGGCTAAAATAATTGGCACCATAAGTTCTACCTTCACTAAGGCAATATCAAAATCACAAAGGCAGGGACTGTTCGAGTCATTAATCTTTTGCTGCTTCCTCATTACTCACTGCCTCCACAGACCTTTCTCATTGCTTTTTGGGAGAAAACTCTATCTGCCTGAAACAGACACACATGAAAGATGACTCAGCATCTATTGTGCAGACCAGTGAGCCACAGTCGAGACCAATCAGCCCTATCCCGTGTCTGAAATGAGATGCTGGTGACAGGTGAAAATTCTACTGTGTAAATGTAAACACTGATTTGATTAGCCAAGCTTGACACCACTGACGACTGGATCAGAGGTGAAATGTGATGTAATTTTAAATGAGGGCTTAAATGAGCCTGATCTTCCATTATTATACCCCTATCCTTTGCTGGTTTGAATTATTTTTTAGTTCAAGAATTCATAATCACTGACAGTGCAGCAGGAATGTTACAAAATTTAAAAAAGTATGACATTACATTTACCATAGCATAGCATAAAAATAAGGAACCCAAGATGAAATTTCACTTCTTTTTTTTTTCTGCTAATTTGAAATGTTCTTTGTCTTCTAGCAGCAGCGTGGAACAACAAAGAACAGAGAACAGAGGAAGAGAAGGCAAGCCAGAAAACGTGTTCAATAGCACAGGATGCTGTTAGAATCTCCTTTGCAAATGTTTCAGAAGAATGGAAATGCTATTAATCATGCGGATCATCAGAAAGGGGAAATGCATCCATTATATCCACAGATAGAATAAAGGTGTTTGTTGTTAATGTTACAACATTAACAATGAAAGACAAGCTATTGCTAACAATACCAAACGAAAGACCCAAAGAAGTCCACATGAATATAGAAAACCTAAAAAGGTACAGGCAAAACCCTTACAGAAGAGGAAAAAAAAGTGACGTGATCCAGACTGAAATCATATTCCCTTTTTGCTTAAATGTGTTCTTTTAATGCCAACTATTTTCATCTGTTAGTCCTCTGATGGATGCTTCCCCTGCCTTCTTTCAAATGTTCAGCATGCCTGGATAAGCTTCTGCCCCCCCTGCAGCCAAAACAGGATTAAATGGTTAGCAGCAATTAGTAATAAACTTAATTTTCATTGCACTGATCCAAACATTAGGTTTGCAAAGTGCTTGCACGCTGTTGCTGCTATGCAAATAGTTCTGGCTTGAGGACAGAGAGAAGTGCTGATTCCTCTACTATTAGTCTATGATGCTTCTCTTTTATGAGACAGAGTTCACAGGGTTTAACTAGCAGAGCGCATTTTCAAGTCTTTTCCCCTGTCTCTTTTCTCTCACGCTCACATTTAGTTCTCCATGCTGTCCTCCTCTTTCTGGGCCCCCGACCAGTGGTTCTCCGAAGGGGAGGAGAAAGGCGCTGGGAGCAAGTGGAGAGGCTTAAGATGCTAATTTGCCCAAAGAGGGGGCTGACAGATTCATTTTATAATGAGTGTTGGCAAAAAAGAAAGCAAAGAGATAAATCTGCTTGCAGAAGTGGGGGGTTGACGTGCACTGGAAGAGTTTAAAGGAGCAGATTGTAGGGTATAAAACATGGCTCGGATGGCAGTGTCACAATTTGCAGGAGACAGTTTTCAGAGGACAATTAAAAGTTCCCTTTGGTCACCAGTGTAAAAAGATCAGAGGCAGGGCCATAAGGCTTTGTATAGTGACAGACTCGCGGTGAATTTTAACAACTGACATAAAAAAAAATGACAGCCATACATAAAACATTTAAAGACCTCTTATTCAGACACAGAAAAACTTTATTCTAACTTTAATTTGGCTTGGATATAGTTATGATACATTTACAATTGTTTAACTACAAAAAAAGGAAGTGCTAATATTGTAGGTAAAAAATCTCAAACGTAAAGCCCTTTTATTTTAAATATTTTAACTGTTAACCATTTTTAAAACAGACACATGGATTAAATCATCATAATGACAGCACTGCCTTCCTGAAGTAAAGATGTGGAGAGACTCAGCATTGTATGAAAGAGTGGAAAAAAACTCAACCTCATGAGTGTTCCTGGGGCCAAAATCGCTGTCATGACTGTTGACACACCATGTGCTTTGACGAAACCTTGAACCATGCACCACCTAATTTTTGTAACCTTGTGTGTGCTGCATTCGTACCAATTCTTAAAAACAGGAAGAGCTTCAGGTAACAGTACAAGCACATCAGTCCTTTCAGGTATTTGTATGACCTGTTTAAACCCAATAAGCTAAAACTATTGTTAATTTTACCAGAACATAAAAAAAGATTAAATGTAGAAAAGAAGTTATAATTGTGTTGTTACATTTGTGAATGTATTGCATCCAATGAGGCTTGTTGCATTGAATGTTTTGTTTGCGGCCCCACCACGATTTATTTCGACCTCGCATGAATGGCAAATCTTTGCTCGATGCTCTTTTTCTTGTACTGCATAAAATCTGCCGATTTCACATGAGGATCGGCCAATCACCTATCCCCCCAAAATAAGGAAATGAGGACCGATCGATCGGTGCACCCCTACTTATAATGTTATGGTTAAGCTCTAGTAATTGAGGTTTGTCAGTGGTGAATGTCATATTCTCTGCTACCTATGATAATAGTGTGTTGGAGGTGTTCAGTCAATTTCCACGTTTATATTTGAAACGTGGAAAAAACGTTTCAAAAAAGGTGCTTTGGTGAGCGGATGTTACTGCTCTACTAATATTACTGTACTGTACTGTACTGTACTAATACTGTAGCCACGCCCACCTTGCCAGATCGGGGCCAAAAGTTTGAAACTGAAAAACAGGAATCTGAAAGTGTAAAAAAGAAGTCTGAAGGTGAAAGAAAAATCTGAA
>JAOXYM010000019.1:9642246-9663649 GCA_028567055.1 Leptatherina wallacei
AATGTTAAGAATTGATTGAAAGTAAGTTTAAGGGAGAATGGATAACCAAATATACCAGGTGATGACTCCTTTAAAATAAACAAACATTTTGCAGCAACTGTCAAGTTAAAAAGTTTGTGACTTTCCCTTATCAAGAGCTATTAGAACTGTTTTAATGATGCACTTTGTAATCATATTGACAATAAACATACAGTCTTCTGGTCAAGCATATTCATATTTACTGTTATGTCTGATGTGCTGTTGTGAGATCATTGTGTGGCAGATTTACAGCACTTTTCAATAGTTTAAGAGCCCTAACAAAAACTGTGTTTTCTCTCTAAAAAATGACTCATTTTATGAGCCTCCACTGACCTGAAGGATTCTTACAGCACCCAATAGCTTTTCCCCGTCTTGAATGTTTTGATTCTGTTCTGATCCCTGCAAAATGCCAAGATGAGAACATGAACAGAACTTTGCCAAAACCTCCTAACATTATGTTGATAAAATGCAGGAAGCAGTCCTGCTGGTGTTTTGCATTTTTATTTCTATACCAACACACAATAGAGGAACACATGTAGCATGAATAATTGTCATTATTTTTGACTGACAGTTTTTTGATAAAACACAAAAATAATCTGAAGCGTTTACGTTGCCTCAGTTCACTTTCAGAGAATGGTCCAAATTTAAAGGACTAAAATGTTTTCAGTGAAATGCTTTTCCCACAAGTCAGTTTTGTCCGTAACTCAGTCAGTCTCTTGTTGAGCTACTTTTCGAGCCTCGACAGAAGCTGCAAAATACTGAATGATTAAGAGTGTTTGTTGATTGATTATAAGAATCCTTTCCCACTGTCTGCACACTCATGTTTATATTTGTCTAGGGGCATTTGTCCAAGCTCTGTTGGAGAGAGCTTTATTTGGCCAAGGGGTGACACCACAGTGTTAATGTGTTTGCCTTCGTCTCGCCCGGACACACAGCTGAATTTAGCCAGTGGGCTGTGGAGTCAGGGAGTCAGCGAGAAGTCTTTTCTTGCTGCAAATGAAAGGTCGGGGGTCAAGTTGAGGGACATGCGATCATGTTGGCTGCTCTTCCAGTCTATGACTCATTTGTATTTCAGCAGGCTCAGCAGTAGTCACGACACACATGGATGGATGGATTTTATTCAGTAAAACTCTTAACTGAACTCCTGCAAGTCTCAATAAAGACAACATGTACACTGATATTATAGACAACTAACCCGGTATGGAAGAACTTTTGTGGAAGTGAGAACGAAACAAGGAACTATAGTCTCCCTTTTCATTTATTACTCAATTATTTTTGCCCTTTGTGCACTCCGACACTTTGCAGATCATCTGAAAATATGCATCTTTATGTCTTTTTATCTGAAAGACCTTCCATCCTACCACCCTTTCCATCCTGGTGTCATGGTGACTTGGTGCAATTTTAGTACAATATCGATTCATATCCTCTTTTCTCATTGGGTTATCTGTATGTTATTGATTTCAAGGCTCTTTGTCCGCTCGGCTGGTGGCAGGTGAGGGATAGGCTTCACCACTGAACTGAGATGACTTCATGACACAGCTCAAGACTACAGAGACTATTACTCAGCTCACATGCATAAAAAAAAAAGTAGGGCAGTAAGAGAGATCATCATAAGAAACTGGGTGGGAGGGGAAATGAGAGATTTTGAAACACAGATAGGACAGAACACCAGATAAAACAGATGGGAGGAGTGACTCTAAATATTTTATGTAATCTTGGGTTATTAAAAACACATCCACAGTTAGTTTCCCCTTATATTCCTTGTATTCAACAGGCTGCAGAAACATTAAAGTGCTGTGGTATATTACAAATGACCGACTCATTTTCACAAAAAGCCATAAAAAAGCAACAGCAGGAGATCCTGACTGCACCCAGGCAGTAGGAACGTTTCCTTTCAGTCGTTTACGCACAAAAACAATATAACAGGAACTTAAAACAAGAGTTTTGAAACTTGGTGTCTCAATGATATCTAAATACAGCTAAATGGTAACAGATTAGGAAACAGATAATGCCTTACATGGTGCGTGTTAAGATTTAAATGCACACAGGTCCATTACCACAACTGCTCATTGCAGAGTAAACTAGCCTAAGGACACTTAAACCTCCTTTTGTTGTAATTTATCAGTAGCTGATGTGATATGTGTGTCCCATATCATACAAAGAAGGAGAGGTCATCTATTGTGTTGTCCTGTTATCTCAGCATTTAATACTTTACACTGTGACCCAAATCAGAACAGGACGTCCAGGCTCACCAACAGAAAACCAGATACTGTACATTACAACAACCAATACAGATAGGGACAAAAATGTATGTTTTATCGTACTGGACATTTTTCCATTCTAAAGAAATTTTTTTCTAGAATATGTTCATAAGAGCAGCTACAGGTGCAGAGCTAACCTTCATCTTTATGACTGTATGTGTGAAATTCTGCAAAGAGTGATCCTAAAATAACCCACACGCCCTATATATTTACACGTAATACACAATCAGTCCTGCTGATTCTTGCTGTGAACTGACTGCTCAGTAGATTCAAAAAGAGGTAGGACTCTTGTACACTCCCAGTCAAAAGTTTGAACACTCTTCCCCATCCATACTTTTGTCTGGTACTGTATATACACAAAAATTATAATGCAAACACACAAATACACAAACATTTACAGGCTAGCACATACACAAAGATAGAACAAGCAAGTATTCTGTTTCTTTGAAAATACCCTGTTTCCTGTTCAGTCCTAATTGTCTGCAAAGAGGATGTTTGAATTAAAAACAGTATGTCTCTCTGCATATGATGATCCAGTCAACTCCTCTGATCCACCAACAAAAGAAGCCCAGAGGCAGAAATCCTAGAAACTTTCAGGTCAGCGCTGGTGTTTATTTCCTCCATCACTGCTCGGCTTTGTATCGTTCTTTAATCCTGTTTATTGTGTTAAGTTAAGGAAAACATAAATGACGGATTCTTTTTATAATAATCTTGTAAATACCAGAAAAGTACACGTCAAATATAATCTTTTGAATATAACAGGCTTGCTCTGACGCATAATAGCTGTCACAATATTGCACATGCAGAAAAGGCAGTGTGACATTGTATGACATATTAAAAATCATGTTATGTCTCTAACAACCAATTCAGTTGGCTTTCTAGCAGCAGGGATAAGATAGATTACAAAATGCATGAGTTATGGATAGAAGCGTTCAAAAGAAGCCAGCATTACTGGCAGGCAGTCCGGGCTGGCTCGTGGCTAAAAAGGATATATATTAACTCATTCATATTCATATTGCAACCTCTCTTTTCCAGTTTTGGCTCTTTGTTGATGGTTGGATTGTTCAAGGCATACATCACTGATTTGACAGTTCTCAAGAGAGAGGTCATTCCATGTTTGACCTCCATTCAGCTTTTTGCTAAGAAGCATTTCTTACAATTTATCAAGCCAAAAAACAAAACAGAGGGAATTTTTATTGCACCACAGATGTGAAATCATGGATCTACAAATCATTATTTATGACTAAGGCAAATGTGTTAAGATGAAGTTGAGTTGGCAGCAAGCAGAGCCCAGTTGCAATGATCTACAGTAATTTGGCACATTCAATCGTCTGTGATAGCAGCACGCTTTGGGTGATCATGGAGCCAACCACACATTTAATCAATAGCTGAACCTCCTCAAGTGGGGACATATAACAGGTTTTTGTTGCTGTGGGAGACCGGTGCAATGATAAACCTGTTTATACTGCCTCTGGGTGGGCCAATAAGACCAAACTGAGACTGGATGCTCAGGATGAGTGAAGTCCCCATGTGTGCAAAATACAACGATAACAAACTGTTTCTGGCTTTGATAAAGTGTATAAAATCTGTGAAATATAAAGTACATAATATAAAGTTATAATATATACTGTACATATATAGAGTTCAAATCTGAGAGGTGGGTTTGGGATTCAAAAAGTTAAAAAAGTTACAATAAAATAAAATAAATGTAGATTTTCATTTAGTTGTTTAGCAAATGATTTTTTTATTCAAAAGTTTGTGCATTTTGTTGTTGAAAGCATTTTTGTAATATAGTATTTTGTTATTTTGAAAATATTTAGTGGAACATTCAATATTTAATAATATTTAATAAAATGTCAATACAAAAAAATCTGTTTAATTTTTTATGTCCTGTTTCGTTACATCAATATTTTTGTGTGCTGCAAAATGTTGTTTTCTGAATTTATGACGTGATAATTTTTTTTCAAAATGTTGTTTTGTACTTAAATATTCTAGAAATGCTGATGTTTTTTTGAACTGTGTATTTTTAAACTTTATGCTTTAAAATATTGCTGCTTTACCTTAACTGCTTTGCAAAATGTTGTCATCTAACCTTTTGTTCTTGTTTAATTTCCGTGCAATTTATAAAAATGTTTTCTTTTGTAAACTTTCATTTTATGTGTCTGTTATGTTCAGTGTTTTCTTAATCTATTAAATCATTTAGCATCGCTGTGTTTCTGTACTTTTGTGAATCTATAGGATTTTTTTTTTTTTACCATCACTCATAACCATTGTCTGGTTTCATGCCCGCCCCAGCAATTTGAGAAATGAACTGGGCATTATTATTACTTTTGCACAGTTGCATTGACAATTAAACTGCTCATGCTAATTTACTTCCTCTATAATTAGATAATTCCGGGGCGCAGGAGACAAAGGACATTGAATGGGAGTCAATTACTACTTTATGATGTAGCTAAGGCTCCTCGTCCTCCATAACAAATGTTGTTTATCCCTTTCTATGGATGCAAAGCCGATCAACAGTCCTAAAGAGGTGACATAATACTTCAGAACAATTGGCCCACATCAGAGGAACATTCATTCTCAGTGACACTCTGTGAGCAAACACTGTATGCTCAGAGACAAGAAAAAGGATCCATCAGACCAAAGGAAGGAAATTATTGAGAGCTGACTTTTAACTTTCTCCTTTTGCAGCAACATTGTCATATATGTCAGAAATAATGGTCACGGAGAAAAATCTAAAGCATTCCGACACATGTTAACCCTGAGTTACACTCAATAAATAGGCTACTTTTATCAGATAGATTACTCAGGCCATAACTTGCCTTGCAAACAAGCCAATTCAGTCCTCACAAAGCCAACTGCAGACTTTGATCTGGTGTGACCAATAAATGTCTCCTGGATCATAAAATGTGTACATTTCACCACACCCCAGAGTGCCACTGATGCATGCTATTGCTAGACTGTACGAGTAAACACCACAAAAACAGAGAGTTTCTTGTTACCTATGCAGAGCATGAGAACTGTTCTGGTCTTTTCCACTTACAGTGCATGCACACAAAAGCCACTCATACACCTTGCAATTCATCACCACAAAGACTCAAAGCAAGCCTTTGTCCCTGAATCTGTGCTGAGCTCTTGGAGCAACTCTCAGCAAGCAAGTCCTGGCAAATACACAGAAACCTGAACAAAGCAAACCATTTCCCCGAACCAACTGTTGATCATTTTTTACCCCATTTATTTATTGGCTTGCCTTTTGTTTAGTAATGCTACTATCAGCACGCATATTGGATCAAATTAGCAAGACTCTTTACATTGAAGCTTTTTTTTCTATGTTATACAGTATGTTGCCTGGAAAATAGGAAAAATATGTAGCATTTTATGGAAACATGTGCAAACACAAATGATAATGCATTATACAAAACAGAACAGACTTTCTACTATCCTACAGTATGACCACCTTATTCTTCAACACAGCCTGCTTGGAATTGAAAGTAGTCCTCAGGAAAAGTTCACCTGGCTTTATTGAAAGACACTACAAAGCTCTTCTTTTATGTTGCTGCCTTTTGTTTTGTTCTCTGTCATGATGATCCCCCACACTGCTCCAATATTGTTGAGGTCTGGGCTCTGAGGTGTATCACTCCATAAGACCTGTTGCCACTGATTTCAAGTCCAGTTCTTGTGTAATTTGGCATACCTCAGCTTTTTCTCCCTGTTTCCCTTCCTTAAGAAGTGCTTCTTAGTGGCCATCCTTCCATGGAAACTATTTCTGATGTGACTTCAGCCAACATGGATCAACTCAGGGTCCAGATGCATCGCTCAGGTTCCATGTCAGTGTCTTTGCTGGATCTTTTTTCCTTTTCTTCTCTGACTTGTTCAATTTCCTTCAGTTCTGAAGGACATAATGCACACCATGCTGAGCCATACCACATTTTTTGGTTAATATCTTTTTTGGAATCACTTTGTAAAGGTAACTCTAGTTAAAGTCACAGTATAGAGTGACACAGTGGGTATCACCTGGGTAATTTTACATTGGTCTGTATAATTGGTGTTCAAGTTCAATGAGTTTAAGCTACAAGCATTCTTTGTTTTTGGGGTTTCTTTTGTACCTGCCACCAACATGTGGTGCAAGAACTATTTTGAAAATAGGAAAAGGCCACAGATGGAAATGAGGTGAAACTCCCATTATGAACCACCAGCCAAGCAGCCTCTTTTTTACAGCTTCACGATGAGCTCAGTGCAAAGTTAGGAGGACAGCTGGAACAAGCTTTTCCAAGACTATGTACTCTAAACAAAAATCCCCCTGACCACCAGAAAGCTCTGCTGGCTTCTGGGAAGACGCCTTTATCCTCCCATTCCTGGCAGCCGTGATTCCTGAATGGCGAAGTGATGACCAGCTTTGCAGATGTGTTACAATTGTTAAATCTTCATGACTAATTCGATGGGGGAATTAGCAGAGGAAAGAACAATGTTGATCATTCCTTTTCCAGCAAGTACAATGAGAAATGATGATGTCCAACTCTCTGCAGCAGCAAAGCCCATAAATCTGAGTCATTTTAAATTTCTGTGGTGCTTAGTTCTTCAAAACATCAAGTACTGGTATTCAACACAACAAAATATGCCACCAAGTATACAGAACAATGTGTTGACTTGAAAAGCACATGACAAGTTGTCACAACTCAAAAATATTCTCTATGGATGCAAGCTGGCAAACAGAAAACACACTGAGGCTCTTATAAAACTTTACCTTCACAAACAGAAATGCCACGGTCGCTGTCAACCCTCTCATTTTGTCCAAAAAATACTCTGACCCGTCACAGCTTTGCAGTCTGTTTTGCAGTGCGTGAAAAGCAGGTGCTTCAGGGCATACTTGTTCTTTGTCAGGACAAGTCTGCGTGGTAGGGAAAGAGACTTCTGGACACGATAACAAGACACTTTCTGGGCAGATCAAGAAAGCAGCAATGTTGGACCTACAGCAGGGAAAAATGCATAAGCGTCTCCCGCAAGGATACACAAACATGATAAAATGGTAAATAGCTACATAGATTAAACTGCAGGAAGTAGTCAGGTTTAAACATGATTGCACATACAGAAAAACACGATGGTACTTTTCACTTTGGTGACAAAATGTACCTCAGAAAACACAAGGCAAAAGCAAAACCAAAAGCATATCAGCCATTTGTTAATGCTGCTATTAAATGTTTTATGGTATATTTACAAGAAATGGATGAAAAGCTCTCACTTTTAGCTGTTAGGCAATAATTCTCTGATATACAGTGACTGTCAAGTTAGCTAAATGGCTAATAAAGTTAGCTCCTTTAGAGGGTTGAAAGAACATTTATCATTTATAGTTAACTGAATACAAAAGTATTTGATATACACGTACAAAATAAAGTACATAAGCTGGCAAAAGCTGGGTATCTTATAAACTGAAGTAGTGAAACAAATAAGCAGCTCTGTTAGCACAGTGTCCATATAATTGTCAAACTAACTTGGAGAAAACTTTTGAAATGTCGATACAAATAGATTTTATTCTGTTTATTTAGGTTTATAAGCTAGGCATTAGTTAATGTTATCAGAAGTTAGCAGTATTGGTTTCACCCATTACAGCCAAAAGGCTTTCTTTAAAATAGCCTTATTGCCATTATGACTCTCAACATTATGACTCTCAGCATCTGAAAAACATAGAAAGTTTATATAAGGCCTATTTAAGAGGCTAAACCGTCTGCTTTTTTCGATTGACTTTGTCGTCATTTTTATCAATACTGTTTAAAATTAGAATAGTTAATGTGTATTTAAAATATTAATGCAACATATGCATCCCTATTGGCTAGAAAGGGAAAAGCACACATATGTAGCATCAGCTGTTAATGAGTTAACAGTAATAAAAATTGTAAACGCCAAGCATTCTTTCCATTGGGCGTTATAATTTCATGTCAACTTGGTCATGCTTGTTTCTTTCAAGCAAACACAGCTGATTACTCTTGTACTTATAATGTACATCTAAAAAAACTACAGATGGAAATACAACTACAGTATTTTTACAGTGTCTTGCCTGTTGGCTAGTTAATATGATAATATAAGTATCACAAAAATATAAGAGTAGAGATTATGCTTTGGCACCAGCATCAAACAATTTTTACTCACTGACGTGCATTAAGTTCCAATGACCTCCAGTTTTTAACATAATGAGACAGACATGAAAAAAAGGCTGAGAATATGACCAAGACTTTGCTTACAAATTTCCGTCCTGACTCAAGAAGATCTACACCTTTGTCAACTTAAATCACTGCTGCTAGCATTTAAAAAAATAAAAACTAAAGATGCAAGTAGACAACTCTGGAGACACAGGGACCCACAAAGAGAGAAACACAGATACACAGCGTGAGAAGCACAGGCATGTGGCAGTATGCTGTCAACCCCGTGAACAACACTTGCTTTTATGGGGCAAAGCCAAAATGTGGCTCATGTTGTGCTCAAGATATGGAACCTGCTGCAGGGTAGGGTGACAAAGCACCTCTTTCAGACAAACACCTTATCTTCCTTCGACATACCCTGACGGCCTGAAACACAGTCCCCTCTTGCATTTGTGATAGCAATGCATGGTAACATAAATTCCACCTATGGGGAGTTACTTCTTTCACTTTACAAAATGCAAAAAAACCTTGGATTTGTACCATCACTTTGGTGCAGGCGCTGCACAAAATAGCTGTAGGGACAGTGCATAGTTTTTGTAAGTCAGTTATGATGCATATTTCGAGTATTGCACCTTTTGAGGTTGATGCTTTCTGAGGTTTATTGAAATGTTTTAAAACATGTGGTTAATCTTTGTATATCTTGATTCAGCATTAGACCAAAACAAAGAGACTAAATGCCTCTCCAGCTAGTCTAAAGTGTATGATGCTTGAAATCACTCCATCTGTGTTTTACATCATCACCTCTACAAGGCGTTATAGAGGGTTTTAGTCAACAGGGACCAATAATACAGACCCCACAGCTGAATGACAAGCACCCAGCCATTTTATACTTTGCAACATATCCAATTCAGCAGAGTAACCCTGAAGTTATTGTCTTCGAATGCCAGCTACTTACTGGTGTGTGTCAGTATTCAGGCCCCTGAAGGACTGGTGTGGTTTAATGAGTCACTCAAAAGACTCTCCATAAACATTGAGTATTTGAAAGTAGAGAAATATGTTCAACCATGATTCAAAGGTCTGGGAGTCTTCAACTAGCAGGCTCAAAAACGCTAGAAAAGTGTAAACAGTGCGCATGTGAATGGTATTACCCTGGCCCAGATTAACTTCAAAGGAGAAGTGAAACCCTCAAATAATTCCCACACTGTGAAGGGTCTGTCAATATTAAGTCATTTGAATTTATTAACAAGCCCCATATGCCCAATGAGGCACCACTCCAGATTATTTCCAATTTTGAGAAAACATTTCATACTGAAAACAAGGCCTTAATTTACCAGACATCCTTCTATGTTCATGTACAGAAATAACTACAATTAAATTTCAGACACAACTTAAGACTTGCTGAAATTTCCATACATCTCAGACTGTTCCCAACAATCTGAATACTTCTTGGTCTTAGACGATCAGTAAAGAACACATTGCACAACTGACTAAATGGACTGGAAAGTACTACAAAGAGCCAATGCCTATTTTCTGTGTTCTTATACCAAAGCAAACATCAACTTGTCAACTTGCAGCCTGCCCTGTTTAAATGCCAATTGAGAAAAGAAAACAAAAAAAAAAAGCCAAAAAATGAGGAAAAAATTAGTGCTTGGCTGAACTGTAGATGGACTGCAGGGAACTGGAAAAGATTCAACTGTTTGTCAAGTGCAAGCATAACACACAAATGATGTCAATGTCAGTGTCAGTCATGACTTTCAAACCTGTTAAAATACATCTTAAAGAGAATGACTGGTAGTGACTGGATGATTAATTACACACTTTCAAAATAAACTGAACCAAACTGGACCAGACTCTGAATGATCTGCATCGCTTTAGCCCTCATTTTACAAACATCCCTTCTTTTTCTCCTCTGTGTACTGTAACCTGCCCTCATTTGCATGAAGAAACATGTCTACAGAAAGTCGTTAATCATTGCATGACACATATCTGTTTTTTATTCTACTATAATCATCTTGTCTTGCACAGTGAAGGTTAAAAGAAAGAGTTGGAACTGCCTGTCTTCTCAGCCTCCTCCCTCCTATCCTTATTCCCTCAAACTTTCCCTTCCCAAAACACATCTCCTCCCACGTAAATAAAAACCATTTATGCTTTCCGCTCCTTGGATGATTATCTAATAACTCGCATGTGGCGACTTTCCTCAGCAGAGTCAACAGAAGGAACAGATAACAGCCAGACTGTAGTATGTTGGCAGCTTTGCAATCATCTGTGGTGAGAGGATGTTTGTTATAAGTGGAAAAAATGTTTGTCAGCTCGCCCTGAACCACCGACTTCAACATCCGTGTTGCTTTAACCATCACAAGTCTTCTACCTCCGACCTTTTTCTCAGCGTCTTGACAGATTTTGGATGGCGCTTCGCTGTTCTGATTTAATAAAACAAATCACAGAGGGGAGAAATTTGCTTCAGATTTCAAATATGTGACAACTCAGCCAGAGCACAGCAGAAGTTGGAAGTGTAGCAGCTTTTGAGTAACATGAAAGACAATGAGAAAAATCCTGAGAGGAGCTTAGCTGTGCCGGGCTTCATTAACTAGTGGCCTCTTTGCTCTTTGTCTCTGAGCCTATTGAACTCTGTGTGGCGCTTCAGCCCTCTCAAGCCGACAGACTGAGCTTCTTCCCGAACTGAAAGGGGTGGGGAGCTGAGCTATGAGGACCAAGCGTGACTAATGCAGGAACCTGGTGCTGCTGTTGCATGCTGCTAAGGGGGGGATGATACGGCATGGCCCGCTGCTGCCACATACAGGGCGGCACAATAACCAGAGCCGCCGCCGCTGCCTCCCCTCCTTGTCTGTCACCCTTTAATACCACCCCACCCCCGTCATCCATTCATGGTCGCTCCTTTCAGCAGGTCTTTCAGAGGGCCAATAAAGCAGCTAACTCATTCTGTTCGCTCTGAAATGTGCAATGTCAGAAAGAGGGAAAAGGGGGGAGGTATGATGGGGGTGGGATTCCAAGAAGGCTTCCAATCTCCTCAATAAAGGATGCTGAGTTGGAACTACGATTTTGTATTTGAAGTCAGGACAACCTTCAGTCATGTCCAACGCACAAGAAAGAGAAGAGCAAAATTTGAATTTCCAACCACTAGACTTGGCCAGGCTTTGTTTCATCAAGATTAACAATTGGTGGTGTTATGGTGCATTCAGTTTGATCTCTGAAGTCTAAATACACGAAGAAAAAATTTGACATTGAATGCACCCCCAAAACTTGTATTTCCAAATCAGAGAGTTGGAGTAACCTTACCAGCCCCAGCATCAAAATCCAACTGTTCCTTTCTTATAAAAAAGGGGTGACAGTTGCAGCAATAAACTATTTATTAGCACATCTGTCAATTTTGCGTTGGAATAAATCAGCATAGTACTGTCTAACCTTCCATGTTGTTTTGTATCCAAAAAATACTGATTTATGTCTTGCTATTGCAAATAATAGCTAGCATGGAGAATTAGCACAGTCCTACTGGTTTTCCAACTTGTGACTTGAAGGCAGTCAACTTGGGTGAGACCTTATTCCCAGCCCCGAATTGCAACTTCAGAGGCAAAGGCATTACTTTTTTAGTGGAAGAGGATACACTAGACTTCTGTATTTAAAGAGCATCAACAGCTGAGTATGATGTGGAAACGTGACAGAAGTATGACGTTGATGTCTACAGTCTGTTTAGTTTTCATTCAATATTTGAACGTGTTTAATTTTGTAATTCCAGGATCTTATTCAAGTTCACAAACTGCATGTGCAAATAGTGTTTGCCGTCATTTGCGTTTTGACCCAGTAGAAGACACTGTCCAGTCGTATTATCTTACCATTATCTATACAATGACACTGTACTTTGAGTGAAGGTTGGCATAGGTAATATCTTACTATTAATAATAAGCTGCACTTGATTCTCATTAAAAAGATGGTTGCCATCAACATAATCTGTTGAGTTCCAAATTTGTTAGAATTTGATATGAAATGTTTGTTTCTTTTTTTTCGTGGAGACATTTTGTTATATCAGAGAAATGCCAGTGAAGTAATCCATCAGCTGTAGTCTGCTGACATAGCCTATGAGAGCAATAGCTTATGTTTCATGTTTTTTAATATATGGCTAAAAATCACTAGGCTAATTCAAATATGCTGGCATACAATCCAAGCAGCAGCCATTGTTTGATTGAGGAAAAATCTTAAACACTAACTCAGTGCAGAAAGACTCTTGGAACTCAGTGACTGAGGGTATTTTAGAAACAGCATAAAAAAAAAAACAGCTGATTATCATGAAGTCATGTTTGCCTGCAGCACACACTTCAAATGGGCATGAGCGTATGTTTGTCTGATTGCAGCGGCAGCTCGTGGCAGTATGATTGATGATGAACAGTGCATCGAAGCTGGAGACGTCCACATTGCTGCAGCATGTGTGCAGGGTTCAACCTCTATCATCCTCCTCGAGCTTGTGGAGAAACTCAACTCTCATCATCCACAACAAAAAAAAAAAAGAAATTCCACACACAACCGCAATCTTAGCACATTAACAGCCTTCAGCACAGGCTTTTAAATCAGACCACATCATTACACGAGGCAAAACTCTCACACGCTTTCCCTCTTACTCCCCTATCGCTCATGCAGAGACTCTCCAGACTGGACTGGAACATCTCTTTTTCCACTCAGAGAAAAGCACCGGAGCGCAAATTAACCCCAAAAATCAGCTGCAATTTTGTGTAAGTGCCACTGCTGAGTGTATCACCGGATGAACAAAACAGAGCCACAGACTGAGAGCTTTGGAAAAAAAAAAGATGCACTAAGCTCACAGGATGTTGTGTAATTTTGCCCAGATGTTCTCCACAGCGCATCTAAGTAATAAATGCAAGGAGGGGAAATGAATTCTTCACCCATCCCTCTCAGCTCAGTCTCTCCTCGAGCTGCTCAGACACTTTCAGAGGGTTGGGAAGCCCTTTCGAGTGAACAGTGCATTATATCTTCCCAGTGGACTCAATGTGCTTGATTAATGCAGGCAAATCTATGAAAGGACAGGGGCTGGCTCTTTCAGCATTGCAGGAGTTGAGGTCAGTCCATGACAAGGGAAACACCTCAGCAACATCTAAAAATACTGTCCTACATACACATATTTAAAGTCCAGCTCACGGGAGAAATACTTTTTCTTTGTGGGTGCTGGTGATGAAGAGATTTTCATCATCATCTTTAAAACAAACTGTAATCTGATATTTTTCTCAGGAAACATGCGCTGAGTGCAACTGTGCGGAAGTGTCCAAAAAAATATGCCTGTGTTTAAGTCTCCCAAACATTCTTGTAACTCTGCGGTGTGCACTCACACACATGCAAGTTTCATTTACAGTCACTGTCAGCAGATGAGCATTTTTCCTACCACTATCTGGTGAAAATTCGCTGCCAGCAACAAAAGCCATGGGAAACAAGAGCTCGCCTGTGTGAACAGAGCCAGTGTTGGCATGAACTTATCCCACCGTCTGTCTGACAAGGACAAGATCTGAGATTAGTTTCCATATTCTAAGGTGCATTGTTTCTTACAGCACCAGAAGAGGAAGCACCAGAGCCCTTCACCTTGCCTGAAATTGCAGTCAGATGTGTTAAAAGTTGCAGATGGGTGACACCTCCATCTTACAGGTCACAGAATGAGGAGGGTACAGAGGAAAATCGAACACCAGAAGACATAAACTTTCTCAATTTATGGTTTCCATATACTGAAGCAAATGCATATCTGTATATTACTGTAGAATAACCAGTTGAGCCTGAAGGCAGCGCACGAGCACATGTGGAAAAAGCAAAACAATTAACTGAACCTTGTAGCAGTTGTACAAATACAGAATGATGATTAGAATAAATCAAAGTCTTGATCAGGACCAAAGAGAGTAAGTTAGTAAGTCAAAGCCCTTCTTCGGTATAATGATACCTAAAAATGAAGAAAAGTATCAGCCACCAAGAGTCTGTCCACTCTTTTTCTTGCACCTACACACCTCGATGCTCTTTAAACCTTACAAATCGAGGATTTCTTTTACAAAAGAAACCCATGCAATCTAAGCGTAAAACAGTCATTTCCGTGCGTGAAGAAACCACCTCCATCTGCGTCTGCATCGTTTTCTCCTCTCTGCACCAAGAACTGGAGTCATACGACTCCAATTTTAACTCGATCCAAACAGGTCTGGTGTGTGTGCTCGAGGCTCTTACCGTCACCGGCTGCGATCTCCGCTTGCAAGCTCCGAACACTCTGTAAAACTAAAACAACTCCAAGGAGAAGGTTGAACGTCTTCACAGCCGCCATATCCAAGTTCCGCCGATTTCGCCTCAGTATCCCGGTGTGTTTCACACTCCTGTCTTTCTCCTGCGCCGACTCCGCTTCCCGGAGAGGACTCCGTAACTCTCCAGCCGCTCCTGCTGCTTTTAAAAGGGAGACCTGCCTGCGCTGCACTGAGCTGTTTTTGTTTCCAGCGGGTGCCACACTGCGCGCTCCTGGACGCGCTCTCCGCCTCCTAAATAAACCAATTAAACTAAAAATCAGAAAAAGGAAGAGCGCACTGTATGAAGGCGCATCTCAGTCCCATAGAGCCATCCCACTGGTCTTGGGTGCAGCGCGCGTGTACGTGTGTGTGCATGTGTGTTTGTGTGAGAACGCAAACGTAAAAAATAAAGTGCGCTCTCTCTGTCATCAACTTCTCAGCGCCAATGGTTTTGATGCTCCGTGTGTGCAGGAGACAAACTCAGAAAGGTGTTATACCATGTCTGAAGGAAAGACTGGAAAAGAGAGGTTACACTGGATGACCAGCAGACGAAATGCAACCTTCTTCCCCAGAGGATTTATTAATTCGGAATAGTTTACATTATGTTTTGGTTGCATGGATTTTTTATGTATTTATTATTATTTATTTCAGTCCCTCATTTACAAGAATTTGTCTGATTTTGCACGATTAATTCCCAGGCAATTTCAGCTCACCTCTCACCTTTCCTGTCCATTAATCTAATGACTGTATATTGAGAGCGCCCTCTTCAGGTGCCAAATAGATCATAACATTAAGGAGTTCAGCCAGAACAGTTGTTGCTCAGATTTCTTACAGTTGTTCACCTTTTCCACTAAAAGTCCTTGCAGCACATTTTGTTATAGAATTTGGAGAATGTAATTACACCACACATGTTTTCAACCAATTATGCCATCAAACTAATTATATTACAACCCCACAATGTGACTTAGGTTTCTGTACCCTAAAGTAAAAGTAAAAAAGAAAAGAAAAGAAAAAAACTTTAGCACTCCTAACAGCTTATCATTATTATTATTATTATTATTATTATTATTATTATTATTATTATTATTATTATTATTATTATTATTATTTCTGTTTTTGTTACCACTACTACTACTACCACTACTTCATTGCTCTATTATAGCATTATGTGTTATTTAGGATTGAAAAGTAGACGGAGTACTCTCATAATTACGACTTTTATTATTACTATTAATATAACTGCATAGCTCTACTATTGTAATGAAGTATTGTAAGTTATATAGGCTTATAGATTATATAAACATTAATATGTTTATAACATAAACATATATATACATACATATTATGTTATTGCTATCACTATCACTGTTGATATCGTTAATGTTATTACTATCATTATTATTATTATGATATAACTCTATTAAAAACATGTATAGGTCTTTAAGGAGATATTGATGTATATTCTGAGTATTATTGTTATTACCATTATGATTGTTATTATTATCATAGTTTTATTATGATTTAATGTAATGCTTAGTGGTTATAATCAATGATGAATGACACTATGGTATTATAATAATGACGATGATAATAGTTATAATTTATTGGGGTATGGAGAAGGGGTGGGATTAGATACGTATATTCTTCCGCCCATTCCTTTTGGAATGGGAACATTTCATTGTGTTGGTGTTGTGTTGGTGTTTTTGGTTTTATTTCCTTTTCCAACCAACCAACCAACCAACCAACCAACCAACCAACCAACCAACCAACCAACCAATCAATCAGTTTAAGGCTTTAACTAAACAAATGACATGGGGTTGCCTCATTTTTCACACCACCTGCATGTATTGAAAGATTGATTTTCTCCGATGGCTCAGGCAGATTCCAAGACTATGTCAAGATTGATCCGATTCAAGTAGTAAAAGAGTTGTTCAGGGAGCACAAGACATCACATCACACCGTTGCCAACACAGAGACCAGACCTTTGCCAAACTGGCAACCTTTGGGATGTGCTGGAGAAGATATGGTATGCTTCTCCTGTCATCAGCATGAGATCTTGGTTTAAAAATAGATAAACAAATACATAGAATAAAATAGAAATGTATGCAGCTCTTGACAAAAATAAATCTTTTGACATTGTTTTCATGGGAATGCATGTTGTAGGTGGTCCAACAAAGTACGTGTGAGTGTATCTTGGAATTCATGTAGAAGTGCTCAATTTATAGTCACATGATTTAAGAAGGTGTCAAAAATCTGAAATTATAATTCAGCTAATTCAAACAATTTTGTGGGGATCAATCAATCAATACAGGAAAGGCTCATGTAGAGAAAATAATGTTTTCAAAATAATATTTTTCTTCAGAAACCAGACATTGTAACTTTACAGGAGTGGATCCGTCTCTCATGGGATCATGTGACCCAAGAGCTTTGCTTTATGGCTCCCCTTCTATAAACACGAAGGGTTCTGCTTTGTGCTACTTCTCTCTTCTCTTCGATTGAAAGTTTGTCACGGCTGAACAAAGTAAAAAGTGAAAACGGTGTCTGAGGAGGCCAGAAAGAGAAAGACTGTTAAATTCTATGACATTGTTGTGTGGCCTGTGGGAAGTTACAGGTTTAGCACCCCTAGTTGCCAAAAGTTACACGGTATCCCTTTAAGCATTTCAGACCCAAAATATATTTAGTGTTATCAATATTACAACCTTAATGTACTGTACATGTGATGTCATTGCCTCCATTGTTTACTCCAGTTGTGCGACAGGCAAATCAGCCTGCAAAAGTGCAGGTTTCTAGCCTTTGGTGGTCCTACATGCTAAAGTAGCAATACATACATGTTTTATAACTCAAGAACTCATTCACATTAAGCTTATGTTCAAAAGCTGTGTGTGTGTGTGTGTGTGTGTGTGTGTGTGTGTGTGTGTGTGTCTTTACTTTTTCATTAGTTCTCATGACCAGAGAATAAATAACTTCTAATTTTGCTTTGTGTTTTAACTTTCCTCAGACACCTGACACTGACGGAGAAATTTCTTGTGATGAAACTTGGAAACTTGTTGTGATGGAACATTTGATTTGCTTATGCACTCAGGACGAATCCCCACGCTTTCTTCCTCGCTGCATCACTTGTTCCGCACAGGAAGGATAACTTGGACCACATGCTTGTTCCAATTTAGACTCTCACTGTGGGAATTCAGGAGAAACATTGCAGTCATGGAAAGGTTTCATAAAGGGAAGAAACTCTTCCATTGAGAGCCTTCATTACTTGTCATTGGTATGTGCATTGTGAGCCTCAGCCTATATGTCAAACTTGTTTCAAATGGATTTTAATGGATTCATAATAGTCCTCAAAAAATGAGAGCAGTTCTATCTCAAACATACAAGTGTGGCTCCAGATCAATGAATAACTTCCACATCTTTATCAGAAAGACGCCATTATCTTGATTAACTTTAATTGTTCACCCCCTTATGTTTAAAGACACCTGATTGCCAAAATAATGTGTGCTGCAGTGGAAAGATGGGAGCTGGTTTGAAGAAGAAGCATTAGGATGTGTGAGGAAGAGGAAGTGAGCGATTGGCTGTTTTTACATGTGTTACTTTCACTTCTCTCTGAAAATTCATGGCACCCTACAATTCAGAGCGAGAGAGGAAGTGAGCAGTCGTCTGTTTTGACATGTATTACTTTGACTCCCCTCTGAAATAAAATATTGTTATGATAAGACTCAGATATCTGCTGACAGCACCCGTCGACAATCGTGTCACATTCTCTTCACATATAATCCCACACTCTCTCTTATGATTTGATCAATACATTCTTTCTTTTGCACCCACAGCAGTGCATGTCATACATCCGCAGAGCAAACACACATAATACCACCCTGACAGAAACATTCAACATGTCACTTTAGTGATGTATCCCCTCATAAAAGGAGATTATTGCAGACACATGCAGTGTGGTCATTTAAGCCATAAAACATCTCTTCATCAGATGTAGACCTGTCAGCGTGCCATGTGATTTAGCTTTGAGGCTCCGCACTATCTGCAACTTTAACCAAGCAATTAAACCATAGACTCAAGTCTCCTGCTCTTATCACCTTCACCCGCAACTCCAGGAAAAAGAGTTCAGGCTAGTCCTCCCTGAGCATCCTCTTACAGGATCTTGCTGAAGCTTTTTTCCTTTGGCTCCTTAAGGTATAACATGAAGTAGGATGACTTTCAGCTGCTGTGAACTTTTTGCTTGGCTGCAGACCACACCACACTTTGCCTTCATGGGGTAAATTTTAAGAAGACTGAAATGTCATTATTACGTGAAATTCTGGTGACATCAGGGTGTTTGGGTCGGACTGTGGTGGCAAATGTACATTTTCCAGTGAGTGTTCCTGCTGAGACTTTGGGTCCTACTCCTGGAGTATTTATGATGCTTGGCCACTTAATAAACAGGGAACAAAGAGGCCGTGTGGCAGTCAGACAGTGAAAAACTCTGAAGAGAACAAACTATCCTCTGTCTTGGCTTTTCCATTAGACCATTGCATATTATTACCTTTTATGCCTCGCTGAAGTATTAACAAAACCTGAAAGCACATAATCATTTAGCTTTCCTTTGAGTGGAAACTATGTTACACAGTTTTATTTAAAAGAGGTGGGACCTATGCGACCGAAATCCAATGGCCAGCCTGGCCTGCAGCATAAACAAACTTGAGAATGCCGAGTCTACCCTGCTGTTCAAGTTTGTCCTTCAGGAGTTGTGTCAAATTTGTTGGGCAGCTTTCTACTGGACATTACTTTTGCAGATTTAAGAGACAGCAAATATTTGTGCTTTTCCATTTTTTTCAAATTAATTTTTATAGTCTTAGTTGCTGTCTTGAGATTACATTACTAAAACTATGAGCCAGATAATTAGCAACAGGATGCATTGAACAGCCAAATGCATGTAACAATACAAAGTTTCATGAGCGGTCTTACTCTAAGAAAATAATTTTCTAATGGAACAGTGACAACGTACAACAACTTCTATATAGTAGGTATAAGAATAATTGGAACTGCTATGAGATAGTTTAGGTATTATTGTTTTAAATGTGAATAAGTCAATCTTCTATAGCACTAATTCTGAAAAGCCTTTTATCCTGGTATTTGTCTTTCTTCTTTTTCTTTTATGTCATATTCCTTTCTTTCTGCCTGCTACTGACTTCCAGATTTAGCAGCCAACTGATCTAGGATGGAGGGACACCTTGAAACAGCCTACAGCTGAACACCCGAACCAGGCATTGTCGGTTGTAATTATGTCATTTTTAATTTCCTGCTTGTAACTGTTTGTAAGCTACTGTATATTCATGCTGTAAATGTAGTGGTAAATTTGGATTTTTAATAGTAGAAAAGTGAGGGCATGTCAAGTAGTTAAAATGCCTTGTCCACTTTGATCAAATTCAGTGAATATACATTACATGCTTCAGAATCTCAGAGTGCCACCACTATAGTCACTCAAAGTGCAAGTCATTAACCCAATGACTTAGTTTTTTCTCTGTTTTAACATGTAGAATGCATCCAAACACAACCTTTACCAACAAATAGCCCTCCAAACCAAATTTATCTATGATTTTCTCTGATACATTTAGCACTGTATCAAATTGTTATAAATTCTTGCTGTGACTTGGTTGAGACAGAATAGCTATCCATAGAAAAAAAGTTGTTAAAGGGATTGAGGTTAAAGACGCCATCATCTACCTGCTTCAGAGAGCCCACTCTAATCTGGACAAATCAGGCAGCACTTTGAGGATCATGTTCTTCGATTTCTCAAGTGCTTCAACTACAAATCATCCTATACCGTTTTGTGAGAAGTACTGTTAAGTTGCAGGTGGTTGTCAATACTTCGACTACCACCTGGATTTATGACTACATAACAAACAGACCAAAGTTTGTGAGACTGAAAGGTTGTGTGTCTGAGTTGGTGGTCAGCAGCATAGTAGCACCAAAACACATTGTACTCTCACCATTTTCCCTCACATCGTAAACCTCAGACTTCCAACATAACTCTGAGTCCTGTCATCTAAATACTCTGATGACTCTGCAGTTGTGGGGTGTATCAGTGATGGACAAAAAGCTGAGTACAGAGAACTGATCAGTCAGTTCGTGAGATGGTGCTGATAAAATCACCTCATCTTGAAAAACAAAAGAGATGATTGTTGACTTCAAGAAGAACAAGAGTAAACAAAACACTGTTTACATCCTGGAAGAAGAGGTGGAGGTGGTGGAGGAGTACAGGTACCTTGGAGTTCAGCTGGACAACATACTATACTGGAAATGCAACAGACAGAGCAGACTCTACAGTTGTCGAAAGTGCAATCAGCTTTGCAGCTTTATTCTGCATTTCCTATATATATATATATTTTTTTGTCAGCTGCAGTTAGATTTTATAACCAACATTATTTGGATGCTAATAATAATCATAATAGTTGGAATTGCATCACAGTGTTATTATACCTGTTTATTGTGATTGCTCCAAACTGGTGGAAAATGGATTCTTCTATTGTGTCTTAAATCACTTAATTGAGGAAGTATCAGTATCATGAAAGATTTTTTTATATTGTTGTATACTGCTTTCCACCACCTAATATTATGCTAACGTTTCAATGTAAATAGTGTGTGGTTAGTCCATCCATCCATCCATCCATCCATCCATCCATCCATCTATCCATCCATCCATCCATCCATCCATCCATCCATCCAT
>JAOXYM010000019.1:9663749-9679934 GCA_028567055.1 Leptatherina wallacei
CATCCATCCATCCATCCATCCATCCATCCATCCATCCATCCATCCATCCATCCATCCATCTTCTACCACTTATCCAGATCGGGTCTCAGCAGTCTAAGCAAGGAAGCCCAGACTTCCCTCTCCCCGGGGGAATTCCAGGATGTCCAGGAGGCATCCTAACGCCCCCTGGATGTTAGAAGTCCTCAGCAATGAGGGAATTACTGAGTTATTAGTAATCAGCCCGTAGTTACATCTTGATCAACTTTTCAAAGAAAATTTCATTGCATTTCCAGCCTAGATCAGAATAAACTTGTTTTTGTCTACTTATGTAACTATGTGTATTATGTAACTATAATTGATCAAATATTGACTTCTTTGTCTTGGGTATAGACAATTAATGAAACATCAGAAGGACAATGAGGGACTGCAGTAGTGCTGGAGACAGATCAATATCTACAGCCCAACAGAATGGGTGTAATTGGCTACATAACACATCCTGCACAATACTAAACAATGACTGTACATCAAGAGATCAGTTAAGGTGAAGACAAACTGTTTTACAACCCAAAAGTGTCTTCTTTCCATAGCCCTCTGTGGAGGCAGGGACCTGGATGGAGGTTCCCAGAAACTCAATGACAAACAGCCAGAGGAAAGGCCCCTGGGCTCATCACCTCCACTGACACTCAATATACTGATGAAATTGTCATTTTATTTTGCAATCAGCCTCAGAAGGATGAGAGAACCAATACTAAGGTATATCTACAAGGAAACAAGGTCAAATTCCCCTTGATTTTACTGGCAGAAAGGAGAACCCCTAGCCCCTTTGCAATGGGAGTGCAAACAAGAGCTTACAGGTGTAAATAAGATGACATCCCTGGATGAGAGTGCACAGGGATGACATGATTTAAGACTGACAGACAGTATGAGTCCTCAAAGCTGTCACAGATGAACTTTACAGGATGATTTTTTTTTACCATACTGGCCTCTCAAAACAGAGAGGTATACAAACAAAACACTGACCTTTAGATGGACTGTTTGGTGATTAGCAAAACTGTGACAACAATAGCTCTGGTGAGAAAAGCTGACTAAAGGACAAAGGCCTGATGGTGTGGAACAGCGCTCCTGTGAACAATTCAACTGCACGAATAACGAAGCTACCAGAATGAGTTTTCCCAGGACAAAAACATTGATAGCTGCACATTCTCAGTCAGCACGCTATCATATGGGAGTGTGCAAGCTAGGCAAGGCAAGTGGAAGGTGGTTTTGTGTGTGTGTGCATGTTGTGGCATGTTGGTGGGAAATGTTTTATGTAGGGCATTGATGGTTGTGGGATGAGACAAACAAACTGTGGTGAAAGGCTGTGAATGGCTGAGCTAGTGGTTTCAGTGATGGAGACAGTGATGTCTATGTATAGGATTGTTAGACTGGCAATTATCAATGTCTACTATAAAACTAACACTCAGCGAAAACATGGAAAGAAAAAACACAATCATCCAGACTTCTTGTTGTATAATCCTAACAACTTTAGTTAGATTGATGTATGAGCTTGTATAATCTTGGCGAGATAATTCCTTGACATGATAGTTCAAAATATAGAAATTTTAATAGTAACTTACATTTCATCAATGGGATTGGATATGTTTGTGAAAATATAGATTTTTAATATTCAAACTTCTCCGATGTTTATTTGGCTGATAACTCTCTGTTAAGCTAGCTGTTAGCAGGAATTTGCAAGTTTTTTATATAATCATTAAGGCAATTTTCTCAATGGCAATAGGAAAAATTAATTCTATAAACATTTTGTTTAACCAAAATCATAGTTGATCAATTAACTGATGGATTACTCCTTGGAAAAATTCAGTATTAGCTAGGACAGTCTGTAGCTATAGGTTTTAACTGCTAGCTTATCCATGATTAGCTGCTTCCTCTCTCTGTCGGGGCATTTTTCATTGAAAACCTATAGTCTAGCCCTAATACACCAATATACTGATCATAATAATTAACACATATAGGAATTTAGAATAACATGGTAACCACATTAGAATGCATGTATTTGACAAAATTAAATTGTTAAAGTTTATCCATTGTGAATGATTACCATACTGGGGAAAATGGAGCTATCAAGTGGTGAATTTAACTTGGAGGTCTCCTGTCTTCTCAGAGTTCATCCAAACGGGGGTTAAAAGCAAGGAGATTTCATCCTGGCTTTTAATTTTGATCAATCTGATGGCAGATAGATCAGCTTTAGCCAATTTCATATCTAATATAGCTTTTTAGCTTTATTGGGCAAGATGGCATGCCTGAAAAAATAATAATAGTAAACTAGTGCACTGAGAGGACACAAATAATGACAAAAAAACTCAGAGAGAGAGAGAGAGAGAGAGAGAGAAAGAGAGAGAGAGAGAGAGAGAGAAGCTCAGTTAAAATTGATCCTATGGTCCCTTATAAATCTCTGACCCAGAATTCCATTACAGACTCAGCAGAGTCTGAAGTGATGAAGAATGAGACAAACATTAATGACTCTGTAGATTGTGGTTGTTTGTGGAACCTAAACATTTACGTGACATTTATTATAAATGGAACGGTGTGCATCACTGCCCAAACTCTATGTAGAGACAAGGAAGACACATCAATGAAAATACAAGTCTTACTTTTATCAAGCTTTTAACATTTAATAAGTCTAAAGCTAATAGAGTGTGTGAAGTAGGGCATCCTCTGCAAAGAGTATTGTGAGAAGTTTAGAGCTTTTGTGCTAATTAGGCAGAAATCTAATTCCATTCTTGCATCATGGCAAATATAATTGAATTTCTATTCATATGTTTATTCAGAGTTTTTTTTTTTTTTTAGATAACTCATATAATAAATGCTAAAGTCTGAAGATGCTAGCTGCTGATGGTGTGATTATTTACTGCCAAAATACAGAAAAGTGATTGCTGCTATTTACTGCCTGCTATAAAAAATGACAGCTACTACACGATGGAGGCGCCACACAGAGGGACATCATGACATGGAAGAAAGACAATTTCTACACTTTGATAATTTATTTGGGATGTGGGGAAATACCTTATCAAACATGCTGATTGCCAGGAGACACATATCTGCCCTAAATAATTCAAATGTTTATTTATGTAGGGTAATTCTTAGCAACCTTATAAGATGTTCTACAAAAACATAAAATCAGACATGCATATCCAATGAAGGACATAAGGATGGATAAGGAGGTTTTACAAGAATTTTTTTTTTTTTACCAGAAAAGTCTTTCAACTCAACACTGTTTGATATGACAAAATTTATTTCATAGGAACATTTTCCAAGATCTAGGGACTTTTTGGGTCCTGGCCTTTAAAACCTCAATTTCCACAGCAGGAACAAGGGGCAAAACACTGTGTTTGTGCACACACACTGGAGACTCTTTGTGTTATTGTAGCACTTAATTCAGTAATTGTCACAGTCTTCACTAAATGTAAAAACTGCCCAAAATAATTTATTATTATTATCATTACTTCACAATCTTCAGACCTGAAGGTTGACTGGTTAACAAACATACCACATGTCTCACCCTGACTCAAGTCCAAAAAAAGAAAGTCCCAAAATTTTAGGCTTCAGAACTTTTGTTGTTAGCAGCATTAGCATCAGGAGGGTAATTGTAAAACGGGTTGGAGAAGGACAACTTGGCATCTTTCCAGTTTGAATCCTGCTGAGGACAAATAGAGAGAAAGAGAAATAGATCACGACACTGACTTCAGACAATCACAATAAAGTCTGAAAAGCTTTAATATATACACTCATCTCTACCTCTCTCCTCCAGGGGTAAACACTGATGGAAAGTCCATGGCCATCACTCCTCTTTGGGTCAATGCCAGGACAGCAGCCTGGCCTTTTATCCACTGATGAGAGCTGGTGGAAAGAACAAAGACAAGGCAAAAGAAATAAAAATGATCCTTCATGCATGAAAGCAGCCAGAGGAAATAGAGGCACAATTAAAATCAAATCGACCTGTTATGCATCTATAATTACATCCCTAACCTCAATAAAACATTTCATCACCTTCCATCGTCTACTGCTCTGAAAAGCAAGCGTTGAAGTGGCTGAGATACCAGTTTACACCTACACCTCTATTTATAGATGCATCCTCAGTGGCTGCAACATGAAAGCAAACATGCATTCACATGCCAATACTAATAAAGAATATACAAATACTTTGAAAAAAGAAAAGAAAATCCTATTACTCTATAGATTTTTATAAAATGTTCATAACAAAACTATGCATGTCATAATATATACTAATTGTTGCTGAGCATGCAATAAAACTGTACATGTTTATAGTCAACTAAAGTGAAAAAAACTCAAAGTTTTCAATATTTCCACAAAAAAGTCTCTAAAATATGTTATATGTATATAAATTAACCTCAATGCTTAAAAAAAAGGTCAAATTCAAGTACTTTTCTGAAAAATCTGATACAGATAGTGAATAACAACTATGTGTTGATTTACAATAAGTTCATATTTAAGTTACCATTTCTTATTAGTATTATTTACCATATTGCAGGTCAACTGGCAAACTTACCGTCTAATAATTAGAAAGATTAAGAATAACTTAATTATCACAGATATTAACTTTCATAACATTTCTATAACTTTGAAAGACAGATTGATATAAAACAAACATTAAAAAATCAGCAAAAATTGCATAATTCCAGAAAGGTGATATTAGAAATAATCCTTATGTTATTCTGAATGGCATTATTAGATTACAGATATTTAAGTCTTCAGTGAAGCTGACAAGACATGTAAAATGTCTGTAAAATTATTATTTTTCATAATTCAAGAAGCATTTAATGTAATTCTACTGATGCTTTTAAAAGAAAATGTTTTAGTATTATTCTTTGACCAAACATTGCCTCTATAATTCTGTTAATGCATTTGGTGCCAGGCCTTAGGAAACAGTTTTCCCAGCATGCTCCATGCCTGTGGATATGAGCTTCCATATATCTTTACAGATGGCACGTTTCACCAAGAATCAAACTTCATTCGTCTCTTCGGTGTCTCTTAAAGTTACATAATTAATCTCATACTGTGGTTGATAAGAAATGTTGAGGTTGATTATATTCTGGTCATACAATGTGTTCTTCTTAGAAATGATATGAAGCTAAAACTTTCTGTTCATACGATAGGCACTCAGACGTGATTGCTGTCGTCATGGCAGAAAAATCTCACTCTTACACAGCATGATAACAACGAGATCAGTGTGTGCAGGATTAGCTGATGATGTAATTACTGATACTTATTTGTGTGTATGCTGATACCTACGTAAGAAATCATATTTCTGTGTGCTATAAATGATATGACAGAGAGAAGATTCTTTAGTGTGTATTTACAAATGGAATGAAAAGGAACTCTAATATCGCAGCTGAACAAATCTCAGAAAGAAAATTAGTTTGGATTGAGACTCATTCATCAAGGCTTTATTTGGTAATAAAGAATAATTTGCTCTAGAAAAATGAAAATCTGTTGCAGTCACAAACTAAATGACCAGTTTCACTAAAGCATTTAGACAACAAATGCAAATTTTTTTATGGGAAATTAAAGCTGCAAACCTATATTTCATATTAGAAGAAAATATGATCCATTCTTTTTATGGGTTTGTGTTATTTTCTACACAGTCTATTGAGCCTATGTCTCATCAGTACAACAGCACACTTTGATACATAACCAATTTCACGACAGTTGTGGCTCTCCGAATCACTCTCACTTTTATGAGATGATGCTATGCCCAGATAAAACTGTGTGTTTGTGTGTTTCTAGGCATACAGTTCTTTTTTTTTTGGTCCACCCCTCAACACTCTCATGGATGCACACATTATACAAATGGAGCGGCTGTGATTGTATCATCTCCTGTGCTGGATCTTTCTCAGTGATAGCAGGAATAACAGCAGAGATTAAAATTGTGGGAAACAAAGCAGAGTGGGCGGACAATAACAGGAACACCTGTGTGATATATAATACAACCCAGAGTGGACGCCATGCAGCTTCTAAAGCCTTTCATCTTGTGACTTTTTTGTTCAGAGTGCATTAGAATAAAAAAACTGTTTACTAAACGGTTCATTTTGGCTTTGGTAGCTTGTGCTATTTGCATTTGATTATATTGGTTGTTTATGGCTGTACATGCACTACATTATGTATTGCATATATAACACACAAAGAAACACAAACTTGCAGAGAAGCTCATAAACTACAAAATCAATAATCCTAAATCAGAAATCTAATTTAGCAGAGAGGCTTGGCGATCACCCTCTGACCTCCTCGGATGTTGGATCCACTTATTGAAAAAGTGTGAGCAGAATGGTAGAAGAATGAGATTGGAGTGTATGGGACCTGATGTTACGCAAAATGAATTCACTGGTGATTGATTGAACATTTCTGTGCTCTGACCTCTGCTCTCCAGTCCAAATCTGGGTTATCCATCATCCCGTAGTGCATCGGGTCAGGTTTTCTGTGGAGCAAGCAAATGCACTCATCATGTTCTTTATCATGAGCAACATCATATTGGAGAAAGAATGGCTAGAACTCACTTGAAGTAGCATTTTGCTTTGCAAAAAGCCAGAACACACACAGCGACTCCAGCGACGAGCAGCAGCAACCCGATACCAATGCCAGCATACACAGTATCTAGGCAGGAGGGAAACATTTAATTCTCCTTTTAACTGCAATGATATTAACGAGGATGTGGTGATTAAATTCAGATGAGACATTTTAATAAAGGCGAGAGGGGAGGCATGTTTTTTTATTACGTGGCAGTATGTCTTCTGCTGTTGGTGATGGGGTAGTCAGGTGTGGTTTCTTCTTCACATGGCAACGGTTTCCTGTCCATCCTGGCTGACATCTATAAAGTGACATCACATATGTTTTAGGGATGTTAGGACTGCACATTGCAGAGTGGCATGGAGACGAATAAAACACACATCTGGTCATTTTCTGTCTTTTTAAAAATTTTAATCCCACCCAAAAAAGATCAAAGACTAAAACAATGAATAACATTTAAATATAGCCTGATTTCCCTTACACTCTGTTGTTGTTTGAATACCGTTAAAATACACTAATGAATCACAGACACGGTGTTGGCTTATTTTTACATCACATTGCTGGGAGTACCCAGAGGAGCACGAAATGTCTATTAATCAACAACTGAAAACAGTCCTCAACAAATGCAGCATTTTTGGGGGTTTAAGAAATGCTGGATGAAAACTACAGCAAGTGCTTTTTTTTTCTTTTTTTTTTAAGCAAATTACTGAGCTGATGAAACAACTTATTGTATTTCTATAAAAAAGATATTGAGAACAAACCAACATATAGTTAGTTTTGGGTCTTTTACAGGATTTGCTTGGAACAAGAAAAAGCAGAAAACACTAAAAGCTTTTTAAAAAAAACATAAAGAAATCAAATTCAATCACAAAGGAAACCTCTCTGTTTGACAATTGGTGTGACAGTAATCTGTTGGACATCTATTATGGAAAGTAGCTGCAAATAGTTTGGCGAGCAGCATCTCCGGGAAAGAAAAGTAAGTTCCTATTCTTCCAGACTGAATCAGCTCCAAGTCAACATCTGTTCAATATCAGCCTGATTTCGGAGCGACATTGACCCACTAATGTGAAACACACAGTTCTCAGCAAAGCCAGACTGTATCATTATCATTCAGAGGGGGTCAGCGTTCATATTGTGTCACAGTCTAGCTGTGGCAGTGGGCTGCTCCTGGCCCGGTTCCCTGGTGGATCCTGTTCAGCAGAGTGGAGGAGCGTGATGCAAATACTGAGCCAGAAGCATCCTACCAGTGCTGGCCCCAGGCTGTGCTACAGCAGGGCTGTTGTCAGTGCTGGAAGAGTTTCAGGGTCTCCATACCACACCAAGCTGTGAACGGTGGTGGTAAAATCCTCTTACATAATGAGAGGAGGCAGCAGTGGTGGAATGTCAGGCAGGGGAATGAACAGAAAGGGGAATTAAAAACAAAAAATGAGAGAGAGATGGCACTCATGATAAAAAAAAGCAGTCAGAATCATTTCCTGGCCGTATCTTTTAAGCATTGTTACTGGCTCATTGCACTCCAACATAAAATGGAAACTTAAGCAGAATTTTATTATAAGATAACTACTCAATGTTCATAAAAATCTAAACAAAGCTCCACAAACAGAACACATTGTGTTGTCTGTGCTTGACTGACAGCAGCTGAGCAGTGGCAGGGAAATTAAAAGACAGTGCTGCCCACATGCTATCTGCAGACTTCTGGTTTTCACCGCCATTTAAGAGCAAAGACCCCACAGCATCATGTAATCATCTGAAAGTACTTATAGGTACTTTTTACAGACACAAACATGCAAATATCTGATCAGCCGTTTGGTACCAAGTTCCCCATATGGTATGTAAATAAATGGTCAAACTGACACCAAAAAAGAAAATCACGACAAAAATAAATAAATGCATGGTTAAGACATTGTGCAGCTGTTTATGTGACCTGCTGCATGTCGGATCTGAAACCTGTGACAGGCCGATGGAGAAATCTGAATCTCTCGGAGAGGATTCATTGGTGCATAATGATGTTAGCAGATCAGGCAAAAAGTCTCATAATTGAATTCTTACTTTTATAATGAAATCTCTTACTGCAGACATTCCAAACTGCTGATGCAGACAACCAGATTCACAAGCTTAATAATAATCATAATGATAAAAACTCCAACAGTGGGAGAGCAGCTTGTCTTGAATGTGTTTTTGAAAAGGTAAAAACTAATATGCGAACTGATTAAATCTGATGCATTGCTTTTCTTTTCTTTCTTTTTTTTGCGGCCTGCTCACTATGGCCATTGGCAACTGATTCCATGTTTAAATATTGACTGGAAGAATCAGAGATTCCCAGGAAACACTATGCTGGTGGATAAATGGAGGCACAACCTCCCCATTTAATCTGAATGGGATAAGCAGATTCCCACATGCTTCACGGAGCACGTCTTGTTCAAGGAAAGAAGCAAGACTGATTGGATTTCCATGTTTTAAGGCTCACATAGACAGATAAAGGATGACAGGGAGAATGGGAAGAGCAGACATGACATTCATCTTTGTTTGTGCATGTTTATGAATGCCATTGGGTGCATTTGTCCGAGTGTGGAGTGAGCCTACACTGGGTGAAGTTAAACTTACAAGCAAACTGGTCCGAATCTCCCGACATAGCATGAGCCATGAGCCAGGCAAAATCCTGGAGGACATTCTGAAAATGAAGAAAAACTAATCAACCGTCACAAAATATCTCATTAAGAATAGGAATATACCAAAATATAAAATCCTGGATGCTTATTCGCAGGTCTTATTCTTCTTTACAGAAGAAAACAGAAGCATACTGAGTTATATTGCTGCTCACAACATCAAATCAGCGGATTATGTTTTTTAAAAGTGCTTTAAGAAAAAAATCTGTAACTCATTAGAGAGCAGCAATCATTTGCTTTAAAATGAGTACCAGATCCTCGTGGAACAGTTGTGTCAGTTTTTATAGGTAATCATCAGGTTGATCCAAACATCTTGAAGAAAATGGCAGTTTTTTTCTGTATGTTTCAATGTTCTCAGTATCTTCTGTAACATCCTTCGGACTGAGATCAGGGCTTTCGTGTATAAACTGTGCACACAAAATCTAGAGCAATTGATAAAATGTGTGGGCAGTCCTGCAAACTCCTTTCAGTTGAGAAACATAACCAACTCTTCACACAACTATCCAGAACAATGCATCAACTCCAGCAATTGTGGTTTGTCTGTCAAAAAAAAAACTGAAGATGCTCGGTTAGTGTGAACATTTTTTAGGGTTAAGCTCAACAAAATACACCAGGTGTCACCATTTCCAATCACCCTACTACTGAAATGACTTCACCAGGACTGATTTGAGTTATTATGCCACAATCACAACTGTTAACAAAATGAACGGCTTTCTTTGTTCATCTGATGTGGGTATAATGGCATGTCAGGGATAACGCAGTTAGTGAGGTCCAGATGAGGTAGGGCCTGGCACACAGATTTATCTTTCCCGAAAGGAATACCCCCCTCCCCCCCTCCACAACCAGTGGGTGAATGCTTTTGAATGATATGTGATTAAGTCGATAAGATGTAGGCAGATAGCTGTGGCTAACTGCTAAAGAATGCATAAACACAATGGCTGTTGGAGGGCATCGCAAATGCCAGTGAGAGCATCTTCACAAATCACACAGATTTCCTGGCTGCAGATGATGAAAGCCAGTTTGTGTTATATGTTCTCGGAACTCTGTGCCGAAATGGATCTACTTTTTGAAAACAAGAGCAGCTAACCTCACGTTTCATGAGCCTTCAACTGTGGCAGCGATACTCTGCAAGATGTGCAGTCACATTCTTTTTTGCATCCAGTGAATGAAAGACTTTTTTTTTTTTTTTTTTAGAATTCAACAACTGTGCATCTATATCCCACTCCGTGAAGTTTTTCTTCTTTGCAGCTACAAGACTCTCTGTAAAGTCATTTATAGGAGGTACCAAAGCTGGGATACTGGCTGGTGTACATGTGCTCACTTTCACTTTAATTGATATTTAGAGATCAAAACTGCCCAAGATGGGTTGTGTGCAAAGATTTATAAACCTGGATTTGTAAGTGTCCACATAGTTTTCACATTTTCAGAATTACAGTAGAAAATAAACTACATAGTGTTTTATACATGAGGCAGCAGGACTTTGTGGGAACAGGTCATTTGGTGCTGGACTCCTCGCTCTACTTGTGATTGAACAAATAGAGCTTACTTGCTATGGTTGCATGTTGAGGTTCATTCTCTTGCTGCATAATTAATTTAGAACCCATCAGATGGGCCATACTATATACCAAACTGGTATACCATAATGTAGTGTGTATTTTCCTCCAACCATTATATCTGATCGATGTCTGACTTTGCCATTGCCTGACCTCCATTGATTATATGGTGGTTATAAGGTTTGCCTGTTACAAGTTTATCTGAGAACCCCAATGTCCTCTTGTTTAGCCAATGGTTTCATGACTATGGTTTGGCAGTGGATGCAAGCTTAATGGGAGATTTAATGGAATACATTTTGGCAGCTTGCAGTGACCCAGGAGGTGTGCTTTAAATACTTCTTTTAAAGAAAAAAACAACTAGGCTTGAAAATCTGCAGAGAACCAGTGTTGACTGTAGGTTGGAAAGGTGCAAATATGAGCAAAGTTTTGGCATCACTTCACTCAAAACGGACTAATGTCTTATGAGCTTATCAGTCTGAAGAAAGAGAGGATGAGAGTGGAAACTTCATGGAAAAGAATATGTGATCAAAGATAAAATGCAAAGCAAGCAATCATCTTCACCGGTATCATGCACTGCTAGAAGTTTAGTCATTACAATTTCACAGTCAGTGCAAATCATCACGTCAGGGAAATATAAAATAGACGTTAATACCAAAAAGAAAAAAGAAAAGGTAAAGTGTAAGATAAGTACAGACGTTACCATGGCAGCTGGACTCATCTGAGTGGAACGGTAGACAGTCGGTGGAGTGGTCACATCGCATCAGTAATGGGATACAGCCAGGCGAACTTTCACACACCAGTTCTCCCAGCTCACACTGCAGCAGAGCTGGTGGAAAGATGATGAAATATGAGAAAGGCTGACTTCAGAATTTTCAGATTAAAGGAAAGAAACTATCAAAGAGATGGGGAAACTCAAAGCTTTTAGTCTTTGAGATTTATCTGAGAAACCATCTTTGTTTACCGCTTTGAATGTTTCTGCTGCACTACTCGTCACACCTCACGTTCTCCAAGCAGACATTATGCCGTTGTGGCATAAAGCTGCTGGTTTCAATCAAACAAACAGTGCTAGGTGTATCAAAGGAGCACATTTGAAATGGCAAATGTTAACTGTGTCATGCAAATGTTAAATTATGTCATAAAAGTCATATCTATAACAGATGAGATTTATGAAGAATTAATCATGACTGTGGTTAAGAGATCCGAAACCAGCTAACAGGAAGGTGGTTCTGGACAGAAAATGGAGGAAATCTGAACAGGATGTTTCAGATACCAGATGTTACAAAGACCAGAAAGTGCATACAGACATTTGGAAAAATTACAGTACATCCTCTTTCAGTTCTAAGATTTTAAACGTGAGGGCATTAAAAAAAAAAATCTGATCTTAAAATCCGGTAAATAAACAACACATGACATGTTGTGCCATGTCAGAAGTAAGAGCACCCCAAGAATCTATAGCATTTTGAACCACCCTTTGCAGCAATAACTTTGAAGTAATCATTTCTGTAGGGTATTTTTAGACTCTCACATTGTTGTGGGGGGAATTTTGGGCCACTTCTCCTTACAACAATGCTTCAGTTCATTGAGGTTAGCAGGATTCATTTGTGCACAACTCTCTAAAGGTCTCATCACAGCATTTCAATGATGTTATAGTCTGCACTTCTTTGTAGACCAATGGAGCGTCTTGATTCTTCGCTTCTTTTTTTTTTTAGCCATTCTGTTGTAGATTACAGGACCCAGTTTTGTCCAAGCTTTAGCTGTCAGATAGATGGGTTCATGTTTGACTTTACAATACTTCGGTATGCAGAGGAGTTAATGGTTGACTCAGTGACTGCAGTTTGTTCAGGTCCTGTTGCTGCGAAATAAGCAGATTAGCAGCCCTCCACCACAGTTAGTATTAGATGTTTGTACTGATACAGTGTTTGGTTTCCATTAAAAGTGGTGCACTTCAGACATGCCTTCCCAAAACTATGAGCTATGCTGCCATGTTCTTTTTCATTTAAAGACTTTCTCCTGCAACCCTTCCACACCAGCCATACTTGTTTAATCTTTCTAATCATACTGTCATGAGTTTCAACATTTCACATGCTAACTGAGGCCTGTAGATTCTGAGATGTAACTTTTGGAGTTTCTTTGTACAATCTGAACTTCTGAATGATTTTTCTGACTTTTCCGAATTGTTTAGAAAAGTTGCTTTTAGCAGCACATGGAGACTTTTTACTTTTTATCTTAATTCTTATGGAGGAAGTAAAGGTGCACAGAAAAAAAAAGAAAGGGTAGCATGTCATGTGTTGTTTCTCATATGATGTAATATTTATCTAATTTTAGGACTTGGTAAGGACTACAGGGATTTGAAAAAAATGTATCCTGATAGATGTTATACTTTTCCACAATTGTGTGATTGTTCCCTTTCAAAAGTTTTTGCTGTCACTTTTCAAGCCCGATATGATGTTAATATTGCATCATCATATTACCGTAACCCTAGAACACTAAAGGTGGGTATATTTCACCCACGCTACATTGGTTTTGAATGGGTAGAGTACACAACGTTAGTGTTCTAGGGTTAAAGAGACCTGAACAATGACTTTTTTCCCTATAAAAACTGTAAAACCCCTCAGGGCGAGGTCAATAATTTACAATAGAAAAAAAAAATAAAAGCAAAGAAATAAATGGTTTTCGTGGATGATTTTATGTTTCTGTTTTCGGATGACGTTCGAAACAAAGTCACAGATCTGAATTGGTTCATGTTTGAGATCACTGCTTCCCCCTCAGTACAATGGCAGCGAATGAAATCTATTATATGGAGCTTGAAATACTGGAAATCAAATTTTATAAAAACATCAGTGTTTCTTGCTTTGGATAACAACGTAACATGCTGTCAGTATTTTTACAGGAATTACAGTAGTTCCCCAGGAAAAATGGTTCCACGAGAATTCGAAGTGAGGTCAGATTATGTAAAAGTAATCATATTTCAGGAAAAAGTGTAGCATTCTTTAACTATTCAGCTCAAAAAACGACATGTTTAAAGGGAATTCACAACAAGCTTTCCTACTTTTAAGAAAGGCAGTGTATTCCTTAGTATTCATTTCAAGTTACTTTGGGTTAATACAAGTAAATGAGTAGACCATTGCTCTTTTCTTCAGAACAACACATTTAGTTGTCCAAACAAATATCCAGATGAGAACACAAGTGCTAACTTACGGCAGCTGTACTCATCCTCTCCATCAGGGCAGTCCTGGACTCCGTCGCAGCGCAGTATAGAGGGGAGGCAGCTATAATCTGAGCACTGATAATACCCAGCAGGACAACGATCCTGGGGAGGAAGAGTTCCGGGTATCAAGGTTGGGCAATGCTCTTCATCCGACCGATCGGCACAATCCGCCTCTTTGTCACACCGCCAGCTTTCTGGGATACACTGAAAGGAATGTGCACACTGGTACTCATCCACAGCACAGGTCAGAGGCTGGGGAGTCACTGGTCCTGAGGTGAAGGTACATACAAATAATTACACATTTAAACACAAAGCTTAACACACTTTGAATCCCTTATTGATTTTTTGGTCATTCAGATTAAGCATCGTTCACAGAGGAGTCTCAGGGGATTGTTTTAAGATAAGATCTACTTCAGAAAGTTAGTGAAAGAAGCAGTTTAGGAGTGAAGGAAGAACTGGGTGGTGGAGAAGGGGAAACAGTACAATATAAATGTAATTGCTTTTCCTCCCCATTGCCCTCTGTGCTGTCCCTCGGCACTGACCCAGTCTCCACAGTGAATTTTTACGGGCCTGCAGGGCAACAGGCTTCATTAACTCAATACACTCCCCGAGAGGGTCCATACTGTTTATATGGAAACTGAGGCACGGAGAGAAGATGATGGAACACAGAAATTGTGGAAAAAACAGGGGAAGCAGGAGAAGGTGAAAACTGGAGGAAATGAAATAAAAAATGAGGAGAGTGCTGGAAGGATAGAAAATGATGAAAAACTAAACAGAAGTGCAAAAAGGGCAGAACAAACTTCCCCGTTTTTTTTCTTTTTTACCTCCAACCATACACTCTGCAGTGTACGAGATGTCATCCAGGGCGATGTCTGTCCACATGTCTCCACCCACCTCTGCCTGGAAGGTAACTCTGAAAGATGCTGTGTTGGATAGGATGACATTTGCGTAGGTCCACTGTTTGCCATGGTTTCCAGTGGTTGCCCACATCAGCAGACGTGCACCACTGGATCCAACAGTATAGACCTGGCGAGTTGAGGAGACATGTGACATGCTCTAAGTTACAGCAAATTTCTTAGTACTTGTACTTGTACTTGTACTTCATGTCTAATCAGACTTGTTTTTTTTTTGTTTTGTTTTTTTTAGCATTTCTTGTTGTTTGTTGTTTTAAAATTAATCAAGCATACTAAAACACCTAAAAAAGACATGAAAAGGTGGATATGATAATTAAGATTGTAAGGTGATGTGCTTTGATTAATTATTTTGCAGGCAGAGAGACTTTTATACCCTCCTGTGGGTATCCACTGATTGACAGCAAGCGAACATAATGTGGGGATAGGCTGAAGAAAAAGGACAGAATTTTCTGTCAAATCCAAAATAAGCCCTGAGGTTGGCTCTGATGGATCATCTGATGGCAATTACAGTAAAAATATCGTGATTTAAAGTTTGATGCCTAACAAAACAGAAAAAAAAGCTTTTGAGTCATTTATGGAAATGCGGTTGAGATTAGATCACCTTCAGTGTTCCCATCCTCTCTGAGCCATGCATAAAGAACCAAAAGCGCAGGTGACACAGGCCGATGCTGGCAGGGAATGAACTCCTAGTTGTCATCTTGGCAACCTCGCCCTCCCTTTGAGTGGCTGAGTGTATGTATAGGAAGTTTCCTCCTCCACCTATGGAGATAAATTGAGCAAAGATGTGTTTTCATTTATGCAATGGATGGCTTAAACATTTCCACTTGAAGAATAATAGAATTGACATCATATAGGAAAATCCACAAATCTCAACCATCCAATTTCATTGTTACAGCAGGAAAGAAATCTAATCAGTTTCTTCTGTTAGTTCCAATGATATTCAGATAGAAGATGGTCTTTTTGAACATTGTAGCCTGAGGTTAAAAGCTGCAGAAAGCTTCAGCTTGGCTAAGCATGGTGATGACATGACATCTATTTGAAGCCAGAACAAAGTGGAGTTTTCCACATGAGTTAAGAGGTAATCACAATCCAGAGTGCACAGAAACCTCAGCTTCTACCCAAAACACTGCGTTAGTCTTCTGTGACTTCAATAATAATAATAAAAAAAGTCTGTAAATCCATTCGCCAAGACATCAAGGCAAGCAGATGTCAACATTAGGACTGACTTTTTAAGCTGATTTGCCCATCTTCTTTTACAGTGTTTTAATCTTGTTTTTATATGG
>JAOXYM010000019.1:9696589-9707579 GCA_028567055.1 Leptatherina wallacei
CTTCATCATGACTCTATCTGTAACTCTGATGAGATAACAGACTGACATTAACACCCCTACTTCTTCTTTAAAGGCAATGGTTGTGCAGTGATGTGCACACTACAACAGACTTTTAACGACATATACAATATCTACAACCTATATACAGTGTGCAAGAGATCAGAAATCCATGACACAGTGGAACAAAGGTATAGTATGACGTGCAAAAGTTACCCCACCTCTAGCATTCATGTTATGAATGGACCTATTAAGATGCATTAGCCTCAGGTGATTAACTAGCTAGCTAACTGTTCTGCCTTTGTCATCTAAGCATCTTCCCTGGAAGCCAGAATTTGCAGAACTAGTGCAATCTACTTAAAATGCAGACTAGAGGAACAATGAGAACAAGAAAAAATGTGAAATTTTTTTGAGGCTGAAATACAGCATCAAATCAGACATGCTAGCAGAGCCTGCAGCACATTTGCAGCACACAGCTGAGAGAACCAAAGTTTCAACAACTGCAGTCAGCAGACACTGCAGTGATAGAGAGCCCAGTGTCACTGCCAACATCTGCTTTATTATTCACAAATTATTGACACATTTCTACCAGAGACAGATCAAATTAATGAGTGCATGGGTATATTGTGAGTGACAGACTGAGTCTCACATTCCCCTGGTAAACTCACAAGCTGCATGGATCTATGTTGACCGAATCCTAGACAGCTCAGATACAGGCCATGAAAATGCCAAGTTTCATTATTTAACAATTTCAATCTATTAGTCACTATTTACAGCAGTTTGTGACAAATAATCAATAAAGACCTGCTCTACTTGGAAGTTGGTGGTTTGAATCTTGCTTAGTCAGTCTGTAGTGTCCTTGGGCAAGACACTTCACCCACCTTGCCTCCAGCACAGGTGACACCAGTGGATGAATGGACATGAATGTTCGGTGATGTCCCTAGATATATTTCTGTTTTAGCTATATTTTTTTATATGAACGTTCCTGATGGCTTTCTTCAGACTTTAGGGAACATAAGAGCAACAAGATAAGAAGATAGTTTTGTTTTCTTATGTCTCATCATGTCACAAATATGATTAATATTTTCATCAATTTCACTGGGCAGATAAGCTGACAGCTTTAAAATAAAATAAAAAACACTGGTGACTTCGCAGAGAACAAGAAGGCATCTAATTAGGTGACTTTTAAGTTACATCTATGCAGTAAAATACAAGCATAAACACATACACACATGTATGTGCATAGAAATGACAAATTAATTCTGCCTATCAAATGAATAACATGAATTATAGGTAATTATGAATGTTAATTCAAAGACATAAAACATCCAAATGGCCTATCTGCTGCACCATGTGATGGTAGGCTATATGAAGCTGTGGACGAGTAAGCTCCTGAGGAGCAGTAGTACATAATTACAGTTCCTGCTGTCTCGGGTCTCATTAGTATTACTGTTCATCTTCTGCAGCCTACAGCTGCCAACACATACAGAGAACAGGTTTCTTCCACAACTCTTCTCCCTTCTGCCTCCTTAACGGCAGCGTGAACCTCACTTACGTGTTTCTCTTTGACTTAACCTTCAAGAAAGGCTTCACATGTCTCCACTCTCTATAGTCACTTCCTCATTTGGCTTCATTTCATACTCTTTTGACTCATTCCGAAAAATGCCATCTTGTAAAGAATAAAACAAAAAGCATTTTCTGCCCCTTGTACACTCAAAACGTATTTAAATCTAGTATCTTTAAATCGAATGATACACCGGATAAATGTATGCATATATTTGCATACTAATCCAAATTTGATAAGAAACTATATTTTGAAATCTTATTGCTTTACAGGTTTTTGTATCATTTGCACCATTTCTCTAAATGTGAATCTCCAAGATTTTTGGAGTGATTTGTTAGCATACCGTTTAAGGATAAACAACTTGTGTCACCAGCAGTTACCATCTTGTAAACAGAGATAACAAGAACCTCCTGGATCTCTGATACCATAGAAGATGTCCAGCTGAGTGAGCAGTGAAGTGATAAACTGTTGGTCAGACACTGCTTGTAATTAACAGCATTAACAATGAATCATCATTAGCATGTTTGAGAGCTGTATGAGATATCGGACCACAATACTTCTACTGTACAGTTGTGACTGATTAATAGTCTGGCTCTGCTGGAGACTAATCACTGTGAGAACTACTGTAATACAGACAAATGCGATCAGACGGGGAGACAGCAAAATAAAAATAAAGAGAATCCACCACATTCCCACTGCAGCTGATGCAAAATCTTCTCTAGCTGAGAGCGTTTCAGCCCTTTCTACTTAGAAGGGGATGAAATTAAACACAGAAGAGCACTACATTTAATAGGTCCATTATATCCAGTGACATTGGCAATAAATCAGCTCTTGTTGTTTTTGTTTGCCTTTTAAAGGGTTCCCTCATAAAAAATGTAAGGGATGTTAAGGAACTTCTACCAGGTGAATAGCTCCTAACGAATAGCTGAGATTCAGATAATAACAGGCTTGATTTAGTCAATGCTTTGACAGAGAGGGTGTCCAGCTTTGGTTCTCGAGGGCAGAAGAAAATTTCCATATAGTTTTGTGTCAAAAGACCAATTGTGCCTTTCCTAAAAATCTAAACATAAATCCCACTTCAGGTCAGTGCAGGTATAAACATACAAATCAGAATATAATCTAGTGCTCAGTTTTTTCATGTAATTGTTTCTAATATTATGTGGAAACAGAGGTTCTAAAACACAAATGGGGCTTCTGGTGTGTTATTTTATGTATACTTAGACTAACAACAGATGTAGTCATATTCTTCTTAAATCCAAAACATGATTTAATTTGGCACTGTCTTTTGCTGCTACATTTTCTCATTTGAGCACTCATTTTTAATATGCAATAAAATCATTATATAAGGAAACAGTCCTAAAAAGAAACAGTTGTGGAGCTATTTAAGCAAAGTATAAAAAGGACTGAAATCCCAACGGTGCCTGACACAGTGGTATTAGAGGGACATTATCAAATGGCCAAGTTTATAGAAATAATAAAAATCAAGATGCTCCTGCTTCACCCTGGTCTGCATCTGCAACCAGTCTTTTTTAGACAAAGTACATGTTGTCATTACAGCTCAATGAGGTTTTTCAATTATGATTTATTTTATGTAAAGAGCAGTGAGATGTTGAATCATAGTGTGTCTGACACAGCCTGCTACTGTGAAGCTGAGCACTTTATATTACACTGAAGCTACCAAAGGTCACCACTGTTATCTAGTAACACTGCACACACCCACTGTCTCGCTGGATTTTATAGGCCGGTATAAACAGTATACTTTCTTCACAGCAGACCTTTGTACTTGTCATGGATGGGAAAACACAGGTGGAATTAATGTTGGGTCAGCTCCATTAACTGTCCCAATAACAGATGACAGTGAACCAACATGCTCAAAAGAGGAAATGGAGCCACTGTTAGCATCCCTGTGCTTTTCCTTCTATGACATGACAAAATATGTGCTGTAAAAACAGCCTATTCTGTGCAAAGGGGAGGAAAACCTTCCATTAAAACCAAAATACTGGAAAGTAATTTGTCAGAACAACTCAAAAAGAGTTACACTTCTCCTCCTTGGACAAAGAAGGGAACAGGGATGAATATGGCGGGTAGTTACAAAACATACAGCAATACTTTTGGCCATCTTTGCTCCGTTTTTTATCATCTTAGTAATTGTTGACAAGCAGAAAACGCAAAGAAAAGCTGAAGAACTTTTACTCTGATGCTGGTGATTGATGAAAAGTTAGAGCATCGTCAAGGTTATTATCAAATTAGATGTGGGTCGTTCATCCAGTGAGACACATGAATGAATGTTTGTTTTGTACATTTTAGGAAAAATCATTTTGCTAGATAAATGATTCTTTGTTCCCACAAGCAGCTCTAAAAGAAAATTAGGGGACCATCTAATTTATGATTTTTTCTCAAGAAAAAATGAATAAATGTACTGACTGTAATAATAAACCAAGCATTAGTTTGTGGAAAGTTTTCATCAACTGACCTATAGAAAGCCCTGCCAAGCTTGGCATGGCTAAAAATGGAAGATACATTAAAAAAATCAATTCATACAATGAGTAATATTTCTATTAATATAACTTATGTTCTCTCTAATGAGAGAAGATCCTGAAAAGAAGTCTATGAACATTTTAAAGTTTCCAGCTAAGTCAAAGAAACCGTGTAGGAACGAGCAAACCCCTCATTAAGCTACAAATGAAAAAAAGAGAAGTGACATATGTACCTGCTGGTGGTGGAGTGTTGTCTGTTATTATGGCTGAGTGGGTGAGGAGGCATCCCGGAGAGAAGATGATATCATCCAGGCAGATGTCTCCCTTTTCACTACGGCTCACCTTGCCCTCAAACACAACCTGGAAGTCTCTGGAGCTGCTCAGTGGAATTTCCTTCATCTGCCAGTAGTTGCCCTGATCTCCTGTCAGGTTCAGCAGGAGATGAAGATGTCCTTCAGTTTTGGCGAACACACTTAGAGTTCCGATGCCATCGCCAGACATGTGAAAGTAGAAACGCATCTGGACAACAGACAGGAGATCAGTAAAGACTCAGAAAAATAGGAATTTTACATATAACTACTGTCTTGTTACTATTTTATTTTGTACCATTGCAGTTGTAGAAAAACCCAAGGATTCATTCAAAATGCTGAAAATGATTGCTGTAGTAAATGAGTTGTAATTTAAAAGCTAATGTAAACACAATCCATGGCAAGTTTCCTAAATGATGCATTCTGGATCTGTAGAGTCCAGTCCCACTTTCTCTTCCATTAGGCTATGTGTTTTCACATGACTTTTTCCCAGAAATTGCCATTCTTCATTGAACAATAGAAGGAGACAAAAAATACATGCACACAAAAGTCATTTATAAATTCTCTATCTACTCAGTTAGTCACAAGATTGATGCTCTTTTCAGAGAAATTGTGTTTTTCCATCTTGCAGCACTGAGGTATTGATGTTTTATGGGCTTTTCTAAAAATGGAGGCATGCTCATGAGCCATAAAGGCGCTACAACTCCTTTCCTCTGAGGAGAAAATGAGTCTGTCCTTCTCTCACTTCCCCCTGTGCAACCCTCCCTTCGGATTAATTTGTGCTGTTTTGCTGACTGTGTGATTGATTGACAGGTCAGGAGTGGGATAAGACAGACATGACAGAGAGCAAGCAGGGCAGTCAATCAAAAAATCATTCCCGGTGGAGGCTGAGAGGACACACACGACCAGTGCACAACCACACACGCAATTTCTAATTGCCCTTATATTTACATCCATTTTTTACTGTATGTGCAAGTACAAGAAGGTCATCATTCTAAAAATAATTTCCTATAATGGAAAGCTTTAGACTTGGACATTTTGAGAAATGGGCATATGCACTTTCTTGCTGGGAGATAAGAAGATGGATGTGACTCTTATGTTTGTACTCTGAAGAATAAAGACGGGAAAAGAAAATGTCAACATTTAGTTGCTCTGTTAATGCAAATAGGAAGGATAAATCTACACCAGATGTTTAAACCAACATGCATCCTTCAGGCTCAACAGTCTCTTGAATGTTGTTTCTCATATAAATGAATCCCCTAAAAACTCTAATTCTAAATGTTATCCATGTAAATATGCTAAAGTCTTAAATGCAAAGTAATTTGGACCATAGAATATTGATAGTGATAGAAATTTAAATTAAAAATAACGTTTTGTATCTAAGTGTAGCTACAACATGGGCACAAAATACTATGTTGTGAATACAAGACACAATTTGATTCTAACTAAATTTGTATGAATTTGTTTTGACTAATTAGTTTGCTATCCTAAATCCACCCCAGGAGTGAGTTTGATTAGTTGTTTGTTGCTGTATTGGCCCTGTGATGAACTGATGACCTGTCCAAGGGGTTCTCTGCCTCTGACCTGAAAGCAGCTGGAATAGGCTGGAATACTTTCTTTTCTTTATGAGGTCTATGGATATTCATAGAATTATAGTCTATATTTATACAATTATTGAGACATTTGTGTATAAATCAGGAAATTGAAACCTTCATTTTATAATCTGAGTATTTACAAAGAGCCAAAATCTGCAAAGAGAGGCAGACAAAGCTGTTTGTTAACCACCTTCTCTTTTCTGTGGAACTTCCTGGTTTCTAGTTTTAAGTTGAAAGATTTTACTCCAAAAATGAGTAACAGCTGCTGCGGGTTACAAAGCAACAAAGTTAATTGGATATTTTATGCATAATACAAAAATACAAAAACAACCCCCTCCCCTAAAAAAATATTTTGGAATTCACTATTGTAGCATACAAATTAATGAATTCAAATGTGTGCAACAATTAAAATAAACTGGTCTTGGATACACTTTCTTTCTCTCTGGTTTGGCTCAATGAAACATAAATTAATCAGTGATTAGCAGTATCTTCAGGCTGCCATTAAAATAAGGCCCATGTAGAAAACAATGGAAAAACACATTAGCTGATGCTTCAGTGACCTCAAATTAGATTCCCTGACTTCATTTCAGCATTTGTGTCGAAGACATTGCAGGAGCCATTGGATTTGATTGTTTCGTTTTTCACTGCAATTTATAATGTGATATTTATTCAGTTTAAGCAATCTTGTGAACCTGGTTTAAAATGCTCTTTTCTGGGCTTATTATTTTTCAGTTAAAACACAGTTCTGACCTAAGTTTATTCCAAATCTTAGATTCCATTTTAACATTTTAAAATTCCTTATTAAATGGGGAAATAATACTTTAATTGATAACTAATTGCCAATATTAGGCCAAACTTCTGTAACTCATAAATTATGTCCTGCATTCTTCCTTTGGCCTGACCTTACACTGTGAGCTCCTGCTGCTCAATAAGGGTCCGATTATGCGAGCTGTGTCACCGGCTGCCTGAGGGAAAGAGCTCTCCAGGTACAGGTAGTGTCCGGAGGGGTCTCTCAGTGTGTGGTCAGTGAAGGCCCCGGTTCCAAGAGTCAGCGTGCTCCCTGCTTTGATCAGCCAGTCAAAGTTGTCCTCTTGGGACTGCTGCCAGGAACAGAGGTCAAACTCAAAATTGCAGCGTCCACTAAAGCCCTCTGAAAAAAAAAAAAAATGTTAGAAAAAGAAATCAATCAAGGTTATCTTATATATATTTATTATTCTTTCTCTCTGAGTCAGCAGTCAGATATTAGGTAAGGTCTCACTGCAGATGTAAGGGTCCTCATCTGAATTGTCCCCACAGTGGTTGGTGAAGTCACATAAGTTTTCCTGAGGAATGCAGTGACCATTAGAGCAAGCATACTGCTCAGGTGCACACGGCTCATCTGCTGGGAGAGGAGGGGAGCAATCCAGGAAGCTGACATCATCGATCACTACATCACCCATATAGCTGATCCCTCGCTTAGCCCTGAATACCACCTGTTGAATGACAACAAATCTCACTCAAGACAGTTGATTATATTTGACAATAACATTTTTGACTCATGTTGTTTGGTGTTTGATGAGTCAGGTGTTTAAGAGCTCAGAGAAGGAAAAGTAAGTAAAAGGTAGCCTGTAGTTTCAAAAGAGGCTTTTAGAGTTTTGGTGTTTATAGATCAGCTGAATATACCATCAACGCTGACATGACTCAAGGAAAAGTGGTCTGATGTATCCGTCAAAGGTTATTGTGTATCAGTGAGGATGTGCAAAGGCTGTGGCATTTGATGGCCTCTACGGTACAATCAAGCCATCAGGACATACACTGTGTTTGTATCTGTATGAACTCCAGATGTGGAAAAACTTTCACCAAACTCAATCTCATTACTTTGATCAACTCTAAATAATTTCAAAACTCATCAGCACATTACCACATCTGACCATGCCTGATGGTCATTTGTTGCCTCACAAAATGGTTTATTAGCTTCAGTCATGACATAACTTGGTTTTCAGAACTATAAACAACTTTTTCATCCTACAGCTATTCATCTGTTAGAAGAGACCATGAGAACAAAGTCTGAGTTGCATGATGTAAAGATGGACCAACAAGAACTAGTTTGCTCAAAATTTATAATTATTTACCTGTCTGATTCTACAGTCTGTGGAAATGCAAAGATGAAATTGCTGAATTTTTAAACACTTTATATATTATCATGCATATATGGTGACACATGTAAGATGTTGTCACCCTCTAAAATTGTTGGACTAAGTCATTTTTTTAAGTTAATCTAAAAAAACACAAAAAAACAACAACCAAATTTTAGAAAAAATATTTTTTGTGTGTGTTTTTAGAAAAATTTGATATTACTTATGCCATTATTTTGAGAGGATGATGAATCATAGATAACATATATTTCAAGCAGTTGGAAAAAAAAAGCAAAATATTAAGGTTCCAATTGCACAACATTTGACACAGAATTTTGATGAAAAACATTTATTTGACCCATGTAATTGTATTGAATGTGATCATCTAAGACATCATAAAGTAATTCAGTGGAAAGTTAAACAACAGACCTGGAAGTCATTCAATATCCCCAAAAACACTTCTCCTCGTCTCCATTTCTTGCCTTGGTTGCCAGTCTGAGACCAAACCACATGAGTGGTATTTCTGTGCTTCAGCAACACCTGCAGATGTTAGTTTAGGAAAAAAACAGGAGATCATAGTATTTATGTGCTTCAATACTTGAAGTGTATAATACTTGAGACAAATGTTTTATAATCTTTCCCCTTTAGAATGTCTTCTGCTCTCACCTGCAAGGATCCCACGGTGAATCCACTCATATGGTACCAGAAGATCAGGGTGCAATGTGGCCCAGTGAAGGAGATGACAGGTGTCTGGAGGTCAATGGTTTGACCATAGCCGCCATTTGAACTGTCTGCACACATATACCAACCCTCAGGGCTGTTGCTATTGAAGGAACAGGGGGAAATACAGAACAATATCTCAATTTTAGCAGCACATATTAGAGTGAACCTAGAGTAAGGTCAAGGTTGGTAGCTTACATTTTCATATGACTTTTTAGTTGAACATTACTCACTGATTATTTTAAGAGCATGCTTTCCCTTTTTTCTAACAGGGTTCACATTGGAGCTTGTCTTTTGGGTGAATGCTATGTTTTAGAGTTACCTTAGATGCACACATGGACATCTAGGCAGTTACATTAATTATTTTTACAACCCTAGGCCAACATTTTCAAGAAGACCAATTTATGCTAGTTAAAGAACAGGCCAGTGATCTGAACAAACGTGCATGCTTTAAAAGGTTAGTTTTCTGTTGATTATAATCTGCGATAAAAAAAGCCAGATTATAACATTCCTGTAACTGCACTCTCCTCTCTATCAGTGTCAAGGAGTGGTTTGGTGAAAGAAGAAAGGATATAACAATATGTACAACTGTGTGCTCAAGATCAGTGACTGTACCGAGGAAAGTTTTTATTTTGAAAGGCCAAAACAGCAAAAACTCTGTTCATAATTAATCTGTACTACCTTTTAAAAATTTATTTTAACTTCTTGAATTGTCATGTGGATGCCTGTGTTTAAAGTCTTCCATCTCAAATTCGTACAATGCCTTGCAGCCCTCTTGACATAGGCCCGAATGTAATAGCTAGGCTTTTTAAGGAATAATTAGTTGAAAAGCAGGGTGTAATAACTGACAAGTTTATTATTCGGGTTCTTAGATGAATTTTCATTTTGGTTATGAGATAAAATTGGATTTCTGCATCATGAAAAGAACACTCCGGTAAAAGAGTGGATGGACTTTACCGCAGATATTCCGCCATGCAAGTCTGAAAACGGCAAAATAATAATAAATAATCTATTTATCTGTCTGTTAGCTCTCTGTGATGGATCGCCGACCTATCCTGGGTATATCCTGCTTCTCACCCAGTGGCACCAGGGTTACGCTCCAGCGCCACATTATTCTGAATAGGTTAATACAGGTATAGAACAAAGATGGATGGAAGTTATCAACTTGTGTTTAGTCATGAAAGACTAACAAAAAAGTGACACTATGAGTGTAAAAGCCTGTGATCTTTATTGTGACCCTCATGTTCTAGTAGTACAGCATGATGTGCTGTCTGTTTTGTACATAACTGCAACTCTATGTCAAGCATAAATCACAATTTGTAACAATGTGTAAAGAAGAGATGATCGTATAGTGGAGTATATTTACAAAAATTTTTTGGCCAAAACTATTATTATATCTTGCATTTGTCTGTTAGTGGGATATCTATTATTTGTCATTTTTCCTGCACTACTTGTAAACTGTAAAACAGTCACACAAAACATTCAGTCAATTAAATACAAAAACCAATTCAAAAGAAACTAAAATGTTATTTAAAAATAATTAAGTGTCTTCCAAGAAGTGTGGGAAATGCTGCAACTGCATTTACTGGTTATATGCATGTATCTGCTCAAACCCTCACTGCTTCACTGTCTTAAATCTTGTGCAGCTACACTTAGTTTAGATAAGACTAGGTCTTCCTTGTCCATTTCACTCATTCCCTATCGATTGAGAACTGCTGTAGGAGTGAAAGAAAGGGTTTCAGGCAGACAATGGTTATAAAAAGAAGATAACGTCTGTAGTCCTAAGGAAAGAATAACTAAAAAGCACTGGCCAAAGTGCACTGCCACTGCCTACTCTCACACCACCCACAAATCATTCTATTCTACATTCTACTCTACAGTCATTTAGCAGAGGCTTTTCTCCAAAGTGACTTAAAACTAAGAGTGAGAATAACACAAGCAAGACATCTAACAGGGAAGGGACATCATAATTAATGCTAGTCAGACTGCTGTGAGTCCAGTTGGACGCAGGTGCTGCTGTGTTCTAGAGGCAGTGCTTTTTGTTTTTGTTTTTTCGTTTATGTTTTTCTGTTTTTTTTTTTCATTTTTTGTTTCCTTCCCACTCCCTACCTCCCAACCATAGTCCCTTTGTTTAATTCCGATTTCATCACACAATATCATCTTGGGCGTAAGTGTACGCAGCTTGTTCAGTGCTGAGTTGTGCCAAAGAGCTGGA